>PVLA01008527.1:0-87395 GCA_004027455.1 Hydrochoerus hydrochaeris | reverse complement strand
AGCAATCACTTTTTGCTGAACTCTAAGAATATAATGACCCATAGGCTCTTACATAAGAAGCCTTGTATTTTTGCTGGGAGAACTTGAATGAAATGTTGGCAGAAGATGCTCACATATACAATTCTGGGTCTCTTTGGATAAAGATTTGTTTTTTTATTACCTGTATGTGTGCATTATTTTCTCTGACAAATGCTTAACAGAGAAAAGCCAACAGACAAAAATCATGACCACGGAAAACATAAAAATTCTCACACCCAACCTAACGCCTGGTCACACCAAGTTATTTTCCGTTATTTTCTGAGTGGGGGGAATCAGTGCTGAATCTTTGGATACATTGTGATGAATACAGAATTCCCTACTAAAAATTATTAATTATTTTAAATCAGGCCTCATGTTAGAGTTTTTAAAATATTTTTCACTTGCTCTTTTCTTTTTTCGTTTTTTTTGGCCTTTTATATTATAAACAGAAAAAAGTTAAAAATGATAAAGAATTTCAAAACAAGACAAGAGGAAATTAACAATAGTTGATATATTGTGTTTTGTTATCTTTGAAGCAGTTGCTCAGATCACAGGATATAGGCATGCAAACAATTTTATAAAAAATATAAGCAAAAACCATTCTTTTCAATGTATTTATATATATTTTTTTTCTTTTCCTTTCCTTCTCTTCTCCTTCCCTTATCCCAGTTGTTCTTCCCTTTTGAGCGGTTTCTTTCCCTTTCACAATATTTGTTGTAGATTTTTATCTTATTTACTTTCTCAGTTTCTTACACTGGGGAGACAATACAATGTTCACACATGCAAATTTGATTTATTATACTTATGAGTATGGCCTTTAATTGCATTCATTCACCTGTAAAAGTCTCGAGTTTACTCTTGTTTATAGCTGAATCATATTCCATCACATAAAAGTACTGAATCTTTTTTATCCATTCTGTGGTTTATGGCCCTTTGGGTTATTTACAAGATCTACCTACTACAAATCGTGCTGCTATAAACATGAGTGCACATATATTGCTATGGTATGGTGTTTACAATTCTTCCTAGAAAATACTCAGAAGGGGAATATTTGGGACAAATAGGACGTAGTTTTTGTTTGTTTGTTTGTTGCTTTTGAGTATTTTTATTTTTAAAAACAAATAAAAAATGGATGAAAATGATACCAAGTTTCAAAAAATAGGAAATCAACACTAGTTAATATATTTCATATTGTTATCTTACAAGTAGTTCTTCAGATTACAAGGTTTAGGTATGAAGAAATGTTCAAACAATCTAATAATGAAAATACAAACTCTTCTTTTTGATGGTCTACCAGTAGTTACACATACACTCTGTTGGTGACTTATTTTGATGAGCACAAACTTTTTAGTAAGATAAGATTCAAGATGTTGACTTTTTGAAATACTTCCCAAGCAGTTTGCATTTTATTTATGAACTCTTTAAAATGAAGTTTTTCTGTTCCAGGTAAATATTCCCCAGAATGTGGCAGAATAGCAATTTGTTGATGAACAAAACTGTGGAAACACAAAAGGAGTATGGAGATTGGCAAATTAATTACACGAATCATATTTATGTAATGAGCAAATTCTGACAGTTGTGATAAAACATGTATCAACTGACTTGTTTCCAATTATTCCAGCAATGAGAGGAAAAATCTGCTCATAAAAAGCTTGAAGACCTATCAAACACATTGTCCTAAATAACAACAAAACATAGCTCTGGAAGAGATTGCAAGCATTTGCTGATGCTTTGACTTCAAATTAAATATGAGTAAGTCAGAAGTTCTAGGACTCAAATCCTCAAACATCATAAAAGGTATTTAAGATTTTTCTCCTTCTTGGTCTGCACTGTAGCCTTGTGATATTTGAAAAATCATTCTCTATTTTTAAAGCATGACATTAATATATTTTCAGTATAAAATTTTAATGAAATCAAATAAAAACAAATTACTCCGTGTCCTATTTTCCAGTGGTATCTGTATTCTCTACATGTATACTCACTTAAAAATCAGTTTGATTACTAGGTTTTATTTATCCAAGGAAGGGCCAAATACTATATTGAAACTTCTTCTATACTCTTGCTTTTAATCACTCAACTACATGTTCAAAAATCTATTCATACCTGCATCGTTACACACATTGCAGATATCACAATTATGCAAACGCCCACACACACACGCACACATTTAATGCAAGTGCATAGCACAAACATATGAAGAACTGCTTAAGTCTATATAATATTACATACTATATAATATTTAATATACAATATTACATACTATAATACATTTTCACTTAATAAAACCATGTGATTGTTTTATAAATTGCAAATAATTCCCCAGTATATTCTTACTATCTAACATTTTCTAACCAGCCATCCTAAATCTAAGTGACTTCACAGCACAATAGCCTTTCTGTTTCCCTACAGATCAGTACTTGGGGCTAGGCCAGGCGGGAAGGGTGCCTCATCATAAGGTGAGAAGTAAAAGTTTTCTATCGGAGTCTCTCCAAGTGGTCTGGGATTTTCCTCAGCACACTGGTTAAGTTCCAAGGGAAAATATTCCAGGAATGAACTCTGGCCAAAAACTCTATCACTGTTCCCCACCCTAAGAAGCCAGATAATCTTATCTCCCAGTCAACATTCACCACCAGTGGGCCAGGCATGTGGATGGCCCAGCTTGGGAGCAGACTGAACAACCAATACTTAGGCCACGTCTCTTGCTCTTTATGTACCTTTTGGCACATGCATGTAAATATTTCTCTACAAATCAGAATGGCTGTATCTCCCAATATTTACATCTGTACACTGTATAGACTTATATTTCTCTTTCTATGAGTGCATCTAGTCTTTATAATATTCTAATATAAGAGCTAGTAGTATTTAAAAGTCTCAATTTAATATCAACATTCATAACAGTTTTATCAGCTAATGTTATGGAAGGAAACTACTTCATTTGTGTCTTAGTTACTTTTTTAGTGCCCAGACAAAATAGCATACATGCAAAGTTAAAGAAGGAAGGTTTATTTCAGCTCACGGTTTGTAGAGGTTTCAGCCCATGAGTGGTTGCTTCCAAGGTAGGTTCAAATGACAGAGAGGTTCAAATGACAGTTCACAGTAGGCAGAAGGCAGCAAAAGGAGCAAGCCGCAAGTAGTAAAGTAGTGAAGCAGGAAAAGAAAGCACCCATCAGTAGCTCTCCTGTCCTTTATATCCTACTCAGAGTACATGCTCCTAGTACAGGTAGTGATCGGGTTGGGCCTTCCCATTATCCACCCTAAGAACTACGCCAAACCAATAATTACGCTTCCTCAATTCCAGCATCGCACATTTAATTCCAGGATCATACATTCTCGATCCAGATACCTCTGAGAAAGCCCAACTATGACCTCAAGGGACTTTAGGGGAACATCTAGAGACAAGTCATAATAACTGGATCAGTTTGCACTTCTTTATTATTTGCTGTAAGCTATCTTCTTTATTACAAATTTAATTTTCCTCCTGTGACTTAATATTTCTTATATTTCACATCAAGTTTTTAAACTGTTTACACCAGTCTTGTTTTTACTACCATATGATTATTTACTAAATTGCAAATAATTCCCTAGTGTTTTGTTTTGTCCATTAACTCTATAATTTTTTACAAAATCTAAAATTTTGAGACTGTTAACTTCAAGTCCTCTAATTTACCTTTTCTATGTGATATAAAATAATAACTATTCCTAATGTATATAAGCTAATTTTTCTTTACCTGCTTTTAGTGAATTAAGTTTTGAGGAATATTTTCTTTTGATCTAATATGAAATTTTATTTGAAATTTCCTTTTAAAATGCAGAGTGGTAATCAACAGAAAAGGTGACTCTGAGAGTCACCTTCCAGATATTGGAATACAGCAATGTGAAGAAGACAAGAGGAAAGGAAGTTAGTCCCATGAACCAGGAAGGATCTGAAGCATGAATTGAAGCCCACAGAGAGAGGAAAGAGAGGAATTTCAGCTAAGAAGGAGCTAACCAGTGGTGTATTCTCCTTGAGACAGGACACACAGAGACAGGAACAATTCTACCATGTGACTACAGTTGACCACAGAGGCCTCCATGGAGACATACAGCCATGGAGGGGGCAGTGGACATGAAGGACTACACTAGCTAGTGGTGAGTGCTGAGGGCTCAGTTGTTCAGCATAAGACAGCGATTGGCCAGGAACCATTGTGGAGAGGGGCCAACCGAACTCAGAACTCAGAGTGGGAGCCAGCTCCATCCGGTGACTCCCAGTTTGTCTCAGGCCCACAAAGGTGTGCTGATAGCTGAAGACCAAATGAATCTGGTTTCAGCCAGACAGTGTAGACTTGCTGAGATTATCCACTACCCCACCAAAAAGCTACTACTGACTTGCTAGGATAAATCAGCATGGATTGAAACTCTGTCTCCAGAGGTTGTCTGCCAGTGACTACAGAGACAAAACAGGAAGTGGACCTTTTTCTTTTCTTTTTTCTTTTCTTTTTCTCTGTCTCTTGTTTGTTTTCTGTTGTGGTGGTTTTATTTTTGCTTTTCATTTGTTTTTTCTCTTTCATTGTTTCATTTTTATATGAGTATGAAAGTGGTTTCCAGCCTCTTAGTGGTTGTAATTGTGCTCTTTTCTTCTTTTTATCCCTTCCTCCTCTCTTTACCTGCAGTCTTCTGCACCAGTTTCCCAAAGCTAGCATCATGCCCCTTTGCCCTCCAGCCTTACTTCTAATCTCTTCCTCCTCTTTTACTTCTTTATTTTCTCCATAATCAATTTTAAAATTTAACTCCTGAGGGGAAATTGACATATTAAGGACTTGTATCCATATAATTTTCTGGGTTTTTTTTTTGTTGTTGTTATATATGAATCTAGTTCATACAGTGAAAGGTGGCAAATTCATGGTTAGCTCAGTTTGTAATGCCCAGGCTATGTTGTGGTAATTGTTCTAAACAACTGTTCATCATGGCATTCCAAGACTAAGATTAACCAAGGATTACAGAAAATACTGTGGTAGAGTACCAAAGAAGCAGGGCCTGGACCAAACAGACAGCTACTTCTTATGAGCAAAAAATTGAAGAGGGAGAATCTTTCAACATACTAAAAACCCCAAAACCAGCTACATGTGGAGGATACCTTGAAGAAGTAGTCATTTCCTAAGGGTTCTAAACACTAGCAAAAAAACAGACCACCATAGGCAATTCACAAATATCACTCAAGCAATTAAACTAAAAAAGAAAAGAAAATGACAACACACTTAAACAAGATGAAACCTCTGACATCCAATTCACCAAAAGGAAACTCAGGACAATGAGGTAGGTAAATCAGAAAAAAAAAAAAAAAAAAACCACTCACCTAATCTCTCTGAAGTGGTAACAACAAAGAACTTGAATGACACTCTAGAAAAAGTTAAATAAGAAGTACTTTCTCAGATAATTGCAGAGATGGTATCCACAATGATAATCATGCTTAGTAACTCTAGAGCAGATACAGACAAAAAATAAATGAGTTTAAGAAAATTATGGAAGCCATAAATGAACAGAATAGTAAAGAAATGGAATCCGCAAGGCATATTCAAGCAGATGTACAGGAGATACCGTCAACTATTGAGATAATCACATGATTTTTTCCCTTTACTCTGTTGATACTGTATATTATATTTGTTTTATGTACACTGAACCATCCCTACATTCCTGGATTGAATCCCACTTGGTCATAGTGTATATTTCTCTTACTGATTTGATGCATCCTGTTTGCTAGTTTTTTATTGAGGATTTTTTTTTTATCTACATTAACTAGGGTGATTGGCCTGTTGTTGTTTTTTTGTTGGAACTTTCTCTGGTTTTAGGATCAGGAATGAGTTGGGAAGAATTGCTTCTCTTTCCATTTCATTGAAGAGTCTGAGGATGACTAGCATTAAATCTTCTCCAAATTTCTTATAGAATT
Source organism: Hydrochoerus hydrochaeris (assembly GCA_004027455.1). NCBI lineage: Eukaryota > Metazoa > Chordata > Mammalia > Rodentia > Hydrochaeridae > Hydrochoerus > Hydrochoerus hydrochaeris. The sequence continues at coordinate 81,454 of PVLA01008527.1, read as the reverse complement.
CAGTTGTGAATTCATCAGGACCCACACTTTTCTTTGTTGGTAAATTTGTAACTATGCTTTCAATTTCATTAACTGATATTGAGTTACTCAAAATTTTTAAATCTTCTTAATTCAGCTTTGGCAAGTTATACTTTTTTAGGAATCCATCTATTTCTTCTATGTTTTGTATCTTATGTGATTAAAGAGTTTCAATGAAGGTATTGATGAACTTCTGAATTTCCAGGACCTTTGGTGATTTCCCACTTTTTGTTCCTTATTGAATGAATTTGAGATATGTCTTTTCTTTTTTTGTAAGTTTGGCTAGGTGTTTATTTTTTCAAAGAACTAGTTGTTCAATTCATTAATTGTTTGCATTGCTTTCTTAGTTTCAGTTGCATTAATTTCTACTCTGTTCTTTATAAATTCCTCCTTTGTGTGGACTTAGAGCTTGACTTGCCCTTCTTTTTCCAGAATCTTAAGCTGTAGGATATGGTCATTTATTTGTGTTCATTCTGTTCTCCTGAGGTGGGGATTCACCACTATAATTTTCCATTTTAGGATTGCTTTCATGGTGCCCCACATATTTCTGTAAGTTATATTTGCATTTTTGTTTGATTATAGATATTTTTTAATTTATTCTTTAATTTCACCTGAGACTCCTTGGTTGCTCAGGTGGGTGTTATTTAATTTGCGTGTGTTTATGTATTTTTTCAGTTTTTTGCCTTCAATTTCTAATTATTGCACTATAGTCAGCTGATATGTATGAGATAATTTCTATGCCTTTGCATTTACTTAAGTTTTGTACCTCAAAAGAAATCACTATCAGTTGAAAAAACTCCATAGGGTGGGGAAAAAGTTAGTCAACTCTCATTCAGAAAAATAACTTTTTAAAGTGCTGTATCTTTATTTTTACTGTTTTCTGTTTTTAAAATAAAAAGAATTAGACATACAGATAAGTGAAACATATGTAATTCCAATTAGCCATGATTTTAAAATAAACATAACCAGGCATATCATAGTCAAGATTCCAGAAATTCAACACATGAATACATTCTTAAATTATTTAAGGAAAAAGAAACAATTCACCTATAAAAGCATAGCCCATTAAAATCACAGCTGACTTCTCAGCACAAACCCTCAAGTCAAGGAGAGCTTACAGTGAAGTATTTCAAGTTCTAAAGGAAAACAATATTGAACCATGATTGATGTACCTCACAGAACTATTTTTCAAAACTGATGGAAAAATAAGATACTTCTATGACAAAGAACACCTGAGGAAATTTATGATCACCAAACCAGTACTCTAAAATATTGTGAAGGACATTCTAGAAAGAGATAACACGGACTACAACTCCATGGTCCCTAAAAGAAGCATCACACAAGGCAAGGCAAACACTTAATCAAAAGGAGAAAAAAGGAGACACAATAGGCAAATAACATCATAGATTAGTCAATATATATCAGTTACAAACATCAATGTTAACGGTCTCAATTTATCAATCAAAAGACATACATGGCAGAAAGTATCAAGAAGCAAGATCCAAAAATAAGCTTCAAACAAGAAACACATTTAATTGAAAAAAATTCGTAGAATAAAACTCAAAGGATGGAAAGCAATATTCTACGACAAGAACCCAGAACAAAGCAGGGGTAGCTGTTCTACTTTCAAACAAAGTGAATTTCAGGCCAAAACTGATTAAGAGAGATAAAGAAGGTCACTACATCCTTGTAAAGGGAACAATACAAAAGAATGATATAACAATCATAAATATATATGTAACAAATATCAGTGCCTCCAGTTATATAAAACAAATATCATCAGGCATGAAAAATCAAATAATCACTAACAATTGTATTATTCTTTTCAGTTGCACACTGGACTTTCCCCAAAATACACCAAATACTAACTCCTAGAACATGCTAAGTAAATACAATGAAATTCACATTATTCCATGCATATTATCAGAGCACAGCACAATGAAATTGATAATCAACAGCAAAAGAAACCACAAGAACTTCATAAATACATGGAAATTAAACATCACCCTACTGAACAACCAATGAGTCATAGATGAAGTTAAAAAAATTAGACAGTTTCTACAGTTGAATGATAATAGCAATACAAAATAACAGAACTAGTGAGACACACTGGAAGCAGTCCTAAGAGATCAACTTAAAGCTGTAAATGCCCATATCAGGAAATCCAAACAAGTGCATATAACTTAAGAGTGAACCTCAGACTTAAAAGACAAAGAAGATCAGGCTAAACAAAAAATTCATACAAGGGAGAAAATTATAAATATCACTGCTGAAATTAATTCATTGGAGACTGAAAAAATGCAAAGAATGAATGGATTTAAGAGTTGTTTTTTTTGAAAGATTAACAAAATTGACAGAGCCTTATCCAAATGTTTTAAAAAATGTTCCCCAAGTGCAACAAATGAGGAACAAAAAAGGTGAAGTCACAATGGGTCCTGCAGAAATCTAGATCATCAATAGCTACTTTTAAAACTTGTATTCTAATAAGATGGAAAATGCAGAATAAATGGACAGACTTTTATGTACATATGAATTTCCAAAGCTAAATCAAGAAGACTTAAATGTCCTAAATAAACCAATGCTAATCCATGAAATTGAAGAAGAAATTAAAAACCTACCAACAAAGAAAAGCTCAGGCCCTGACAGATGCACTACTGATTTCTACAAGAAATTTGGAGAAGACCTAACACCACCACTTGTCAAAATCTTTAATGAAATTGAAAGGGAAATAATGCTCCCAAATTCATTCCTGGAAACAAGCATTACTCTGACACAAAAACTGAAGAAGAGCCCAACTAAGAACAACAATTACATGCAAATCTCTCTGATTTAACTTTGATGCAAAAAATTTACAATAAATACTGGCCAACAAAGTACAGCAAAACATCGAGATTATACACCATGACCAAGTGAGATTCATCCCAGGGATGCAGTAATGGTTTTATATATGTAAAATCAATAAATTTATGGTATCATAATAATAGAGTCAAGGAAGAAAAATCATATGATCGTCTCAACAGATGCAAAAAAAACTTTTGGCAAAGTCCAAACCCTTTCATGATAAAAAAAAAAAAAAAAACTACAGAAAAGTGGAAAATGCAGTCTTTATTTCAATCTTATAAAAACCTATGAAAAACAAAAAGCCACCATCATATTAAGTGGACAAAAACTGAAAATTTTGTTTCTAAAATCAGGAAAAAGACAAAGATATCCACTTTCTCCACTATTATTTAACATAATCCTGGAAACTTTAGCCAGAGAAATTAAACAAGAGAAAGTAATAAAATAAATAATGAAAGTAAAGAAAGAATTTAAATTATAATTATTGCAGATGACATGAAAGTCTACAAAGAAAACTCCATCAAAAATTTGCTAAATTTAATAAGCAAATTCAGTAGTATAGCTGGATATGAAGTCAAAACTCAGAAATTTGTAGCCTTCCTGTACATAAGTAACAGTCACTGAGAGAGAAATTAAGGAGTCAAGACCTTTCACAATAGTATCCCAAAAAGTTAAATACTTAGTAATCAATTTAGCAAAAGAAATAAAAGATTTCTACATTGAAAATTATAGTGCTTTGAAAACGAATATTGAAGAGAATATCAGAAAACAAAAAGACATCCCTGCTCTTGGGTAGGAAGAAACAATACAGTGAAAATGACCACACTTCCAAAACTGTTACACAGATTTAATACAGTTTTTTTTTAAATAACAATAGCATATATTACAGAACTAGAGAAAATGATTCCAAAATTCATTTAGAGTAAGAAAAGACCTATAATTGCATAAACCATTCTGGGAAACAAAGGTAAGGCAAGAGGCAGCCCAATTATTGAGTTTAAATTATACTATAAAGATGCTGTATTAAAAACAGCATGGTACTGGCCAAAAGAAAAAAAGACCCAGAGATCAATGGAACAGATTACAAGATGCAAAGACAACTCCAGGTATACTGAGGTACATTATCTTTGACAAAAGTACCAACCACATTCACTGGAAGTAGTATACCCTCTTTAAAAAAATTATTCCTGGGAAAACAGCCTGTGTACATTCCAGAGATTAATACTAGACTCACACTTTAGATATGCACTAAACTTAATTAGAAATAGATCAAAGAACTAAGTTTTTTTTTTTTTAATCGGTACCGGGGATCGAACTCACTACCGTGTTCTTGCAAGGCGCGCTTATGCCACTGAGCTAAATCCTCAGCCCTAAAGGACTAAATATTAAAACAAAAACATTAAATCTTCTGGAAGATAGAATAGGTAAAACTCTCACAGACATTGATGTGTGTGAAAACTTTATGAATAAAACCCCAATTGCACAGTAACAATCAACAACTGGGACCCCATCTTAATAAAAAGATTTTTGTACCACAAGGGAAATTACCTACAAAGTGAAAATACAACCCACAAAGGGAGGAGAAAAGATTTGCCATCTGTTTTTCAGACAAAAGATTACTATCAAGAACATATAAAGAACTCAAAAAAAAATTCAGAACATTCGACTTTAAATACTGAATCCAAAAATGCTCATCTGAGATGAATACATACTTCTCAGGTGAAGAATTAAAAATAGCAAATAAATATATGAGAAAAAGTTCAACATCTTTGGTCATTTGAGAGATGAAAATTAAAACAATGCTGAGATTCCATCTCATTCAGGGAAGAATGGCTATTACTAAGAAATCAACCAATAACCAATGCTGGAACGGATGTTGAGTAAAAGGAACACTTCTCCACTTTTGATGAGAGTATAGACTGGTGTAAGGACTGTGGAAACCAATGTGGATATCATCAAAACACTAAGATTGGAGGTCCATTTGGCCTAGCTATTCCCCTTCTGGGTATCTTCCCAGAAGAATTAAAAATATCATACCACAGTGATATATATGCACTTATGTTTATGGCAGCAAAATTTGTAATAGATTGATCTTGGAAATATCTCAAATGCTTATCGATCAAGGAATGGATTAAAAAAGATATAGTCTTTTTATGTGATGGAGTAATGCTCAGCCATAAAGAAGGATAAACTAACTTTTATAGATAAATAAATGCAACTTGAAGCCATACTCATAAGTGAAACAAACTAGACACATATGTGTGAGCTCTGTGTTGTCTCCCTAGTGTGAGAAGCTTCAGGGGTAAATAAAATCCAAAATGTGCAATGGACATTTTAAAATTGGAGTAAACTTCAAAAGCAAAGAGAAACTGAGATGAGGTAATGGAGAAAACAATGAAGGGAAAGGCAAGAAAAAAAAATATATATACATATATAAAATTAGCTAAGGTATTTATACTGCTAATTTTTCTTCAAGCAAAGGAAAAGTTTGTGCTAATACTGTTTGGACAGTTAAAAGCTGATGTCCTGTACTGGGTAACCACTATAAAGATAACAATCTGCAATGTGTTAACTGGTGTTACCCTCCTATTATATTGTTTTGAAATATTTTTCTCTTTAAAATAAAGTAAGAAATTTTATTTCTGAACAGTAAAATTATATAAGCAGTTTGCTTTTTCTTGAAACAAATTATCACAACATAATTTATTACTTGACATTTGCCTCAGTGGATGGAAAATACTCAACTATTAATATACTTCCTTTAATATAATCTGATTCCTACAAGATAAGAAATATATATCTAATGTTTATAATACATAAAATAGAATAAAAATGCATCTTTATTTGGTTACTGGGCATGCTTGATAATCCATTTGTCCATTTCTGGGCTAAGTTTGTGTTTTTTATTTTTATGTGAGCATCATTTTTATACAACATAAACACTGTAAATATCACCCTTTAACAGTGAATAATTTTGTAGTTCACAGCATTTCCAGTGCTATGCAACCATAATCATCATTATCTTATTCTAGAACAGTTTCATGACTTTGAAAAGAAATTTCAAGCCCGACGTGGTGGCTCACACCTGTAATCCCAGCACTCGGGAGGCTGAGGCAGGAGGATTGTTGGGAGTTTGAGACCAGCCTGAGCTACAAAGTGAGCTCAAGCCTGCCCAAACTGCATAGAGAGATCCTGTCTCAAAAAGACAAAAAAAAAAGAAAGAAAAGAAAAAAAAGAAATTTCAAATCTTTTTTCAGTGACTCTGTTTTTTCCTATGATTTGAAATTTGCAGCTACTAATAAGTTCTCTGTTTCCACTGACATGAGTCTACTGTTTGTTGTATAGGAATTAATGTATACAGAGTATGCCTTGTGTGTTCGTTTCTTGTAGCATGTTTTCCACTGTCATCTTATAGCGTGAACTAATACTTATTCCATGTTAATGTAATTAATATAATTGTATGTGGTATGGTGACATGTGCCTGTATTAATCATCCATCATTGATCCTCCTTAAAGTATTATTAAGTATAATTGCAATACTTTCCCCAGTTTAATTTTATATGCGTGCAGCAACATGTTTATTAGACTCTCCTTGAATCTACAAATTATTTGAGCAGAATCGTTATCTTTATATCAACTTTTCTTGTCAGGTAAATTCTCAAGCAATACTAAAGGAATTCTGATTTTTTGGTAACATATTTTAATTGACCATATCAATTGTAATATCTAAAAATATTTTCCTATTCCTTTCCAATTTTTGCAGTTTACCATTTTAGGGAGCTTCACAATAAAGAACTATCTGCTCCAAAGTATTTATAGTGACAAAATTAAGAAACTCAGTTTCTTCAAATTAGCTGTTCATACCATCACAAATAATAAAATCAAACAAAACAAACTCTTTTTAAGAAAATAAGAGACATTATGATAGCTAATGTTGATCTCCTGTTTTCTCGTTTTAAAGTCTTGTGTTGCCTGCATTGCTCTGTTCTGATTTGTTCTGTTTTTTGTTTTGTTTTATTCTCTTTAAAATAAAAAAGGAAACTCTGTATTAGAATATTCACTATGTTATATTTAAGAGTATTAGGGGCATTCTTATTTTTCTTATGAATTTAATAGAAATATTTATAGTATCTCTGATTTTTTCAAGATTGACATAGATAAGCTTTATACAATTTAAAATATTTCCTTCGATTTTTTCATTGTTAACACAGCCTTTGTTGTTGGAGTGTGTTTTATTTTTGTTTTGTTTTGTGGACCTCAGATTTCAACCCAGTGACTTTGCATTGAAGTTCCTTTTTTATTCTATTTTTATTCCAAGATAAGATCTTCCTAAATTGCTAAACTTCTCTCATCGGCTCAATACTGTAATCCTTAACCGCTACAATGCTAGAATCACAGGAATGCACCACCATGCCCAGCTTGTCTGCATTCAGACAACACTGGATGTTGAACACGATGAGACAGTAACATAATTTGTTTACTTAATTTATATTGCATTACTTAAAGTATATAATTGGCAGATTTTCTAATTTTTCCTAAGCGTACTCCTAAGGTAGATTTTATTCTCTAAAAATATTTCTAGATTCTACTTAAGTTTTATGTCTAAAATTGTAAGAAAATTGTCTGTGTACGTGTAGTACAGGAGCACTTTAAAGGTATCAAATCACTTGATCCTCAGAACAGTACTCTGAGGTACATATTTGCATTACTCTCATTGTACATATACTCCTAGAACTTAAAAAATTCTCTTTAAATTCTTCATGTATTTTATCAAAAAGTGTGAATACTCAAATTCAGTGAAGCCCCTGGCCCATTAAATATTGATATTTTTCTCTTTGGAAATAATCCTTCACCAAGTAAAAATATGTGATGTGAACTAGATTTTAGTGAAAATTATTCTTTAAGTGTTCCAATTTTGTAGTCATATGCTAATTGTAGGGTCTTGCTAAATATTTTCTATGTAATTTCAACTTTCTTGTGTCATATAGCACAGTATGAGTACGTTCTATCTTGGGAATTTTATGGTTTAAATATGAAATGTCCTCCAAAAGTCTCATGTGCTCAGTGGTGGATCTCTTGGAAGGTGAGTGGATCATAAATATTCATCAGCAGCTTAATACACTAATAAGTTGAATGTGGTGTTAGTTGATTGGGTTTGGGTGGAGAGGGATGGGTCACTGAGGTTATGATCTGGAAGGGTACATTCTTGTTCCTAACTCTTGTCTTCTCTCTGTGCTCCATGAACGTCATGGCATGAGAAACTATTCTCTGCTATGTCCTTGGACCTTGCCATTTCTGCCAAGAAGTCCAGAAACCATAGATTAAACTCTCTGAAACCATGAGCTAAATAAAGTTCTCTTCCTTTCAGTTACAGGATTTAGGTATTTTGTCCCAGTAAAGGAAAGGGGACTAACACAGGACCTCATAGATCTCAATGATACATCTTTTCACCATTACTTAGCATATAATAATTTTGTGACAAATATTGATAAATCAGGAAATAAATGAGTCATATATTAAACTAAAGATGTTCCTTGCATTATTACTCAGGGTTTCACACTTCACTAGAATTCAAATGTGTTTTACAAATCTGATGTAACAATGTACTCTCAGTTCCCAAGCTAACTTACAGTGTTTGGCAATGTCTGGCTGGGGAATCTTTTTGTTTGTTTGTTGGTTGGTTTGTTTGTTTTGGATTTTTGAAGCAGAATCTTGCTTTGCAGTTCAGATTGACATTGGACTCACTATATAGCCAGGCTGACTGAACTCACCCCCTCAGCTTCCTAAGTGCTGGGATATCAGGCATGTCCCGCCACACCCACCAGAGAACTAGGCTGTGCAGAAACCCCAAGTTACCTCTGAATTTGCAGAGAAAGAATTCCATTAGCAACACCTACCACGGGAGTGGAACGCGAGGGCATTAGGCACATTGTCTTTATTTTTTATCTCGACACCAGCTGTGAACATTTTGTGCATGCATATGATGCTGCAGTGATATAAATAATGGGTCACATTTTGTGAGTAATGAAAATAAACGTCTTCCCTGTCACCCTGAAAAAAACAGTAATGAGCAAATTGTGGAGATTAGCCTTAGTCATTAAATGTAGGGTAATGAGACTCAAGATGATTTATGATGCATTCGCTTTTCAGCAGAAGCAACACGGTCTTTTGGAAGGAACAAACATAACACCTTATGCTGTGATGGAGTCAGGAAGAAATTCCTTCATACTGTTTGCCAAACATAAATGTCTTTCCTAAAATAGCATCTGGATTTACAACAGAGAAACATTTAAAGTGTTCTCGAGAGTGGACTTCCTTAATGAAATGTTGGTGAGATTTTTTTTTGTACGTGGAAATAATGGCTCTTTCTATAGTAGTAGAAGAATTTTTATGACTTAAAATGGTACTCACCAACACTGTACTAAGGAAATGTTGATTGCTAGTTTTAAACAAGAATTCTTTCTCACTATCAGCTCTCTAAATATAATGCTAAGAAATATGAAATGTTTTTGTCAGTTTTTTGAAAAGATAATCTTTCTTTTTTCTTTCTTTCATTCATTCTTAGTCTATAGTGAACAGATGAACCTGGTCCTCTATGTGTGCACAAGTACCATTTTGAAATAAATACTATTTCAAAGATAATTTATACAAGAGAGCAGAACCTGAAATGCTAAATGAATAGATATATATCCCAGAGTTGGATTTCTTCACATTTAAATTCTACAATCTATAGTTAACTCATTCAGAAAAGCATAGGAACAAAACAACAAAATGACAGTAGCCCCCAAGGCATCATTTAAATAGTTTTCCAATAAGGTGGATGCAAATTTTTTTTTAAAATCCAAGATAATAATAAATTACACTCTGCTACAATTAAAATTAATGTTAAATTCCAGGTGTTACCATTTTCAAGAAAGAATATAGTATTTCCTTCATTTGAGTATTGGCAGCAAGTCAATGATGGCAATAATTACATAAGCAATAAAATCAAATATAATTTCATTACATGTGAATATCAGTTTGCCTAAAGAGGTTTCATATTATGGGATTATTGCTGAATATTGATAGATTGTTTCTCCATTCTACAAGGAGGATTTTCCCGAAACTGATAAGATACTAAATGTCTATTAAAGGTAAAGTTAAGATACTAAATGTCTATGTAACTTTTCTTGCATGGCTGAAACAAAATACCAAAATTAAGAATGGAAAGGCTTATTTAACTCACAGTTTGTAGAGGTTTCAGTCCATAATCAACTGGCTCCAGGCAGAGTGGTGTGGTACAGGGGCAACACTTCAAGGCAGCAGAAGACAGCAAAAGAAGCAAGAGCAAAAGGGTGGGGAGGAGAACCAGCCTCTTTTCCTCCCTGATAGTGTAAGCAGGATAACACACTCCAAGGGTGGGTGCAGCAATCACAGCATCTCCATGCCCTCCTCTTGCACAGGCTAAGAATGTTTATAAAGTGAGGACTCTGGCTCTCTGTTGAGTCACTTAGTTAAACTTCTGAACTTCTCACATTGACACAAGCTATCAACCATTACACCAAATAATGCCTTTTAAGGGAAAGTATAGTATAGTAAAGGAAAACTCCTTTTGCTCCAATACTTAATGCCTGTTGTAGTTAGTTCAGGGAACCATAACAAATCATTATAGAGTGAGTTATTCATAAACAATCAAAATTCATTTCATTTCCATTCTAAGATCTGGAAATCTAAGGTCATGGTGCCAGCATGGTTGGATTCTGTATGTTGCCAACAACTGACTTATTGTGCCCTTACACTGCAGAAAGCAGAGCAAGAGAGCTGTCCAAGGTTTATTTTGTAAGCGTGCTGACACAATTCATGAAAGCTCTATGAGTTTAATAGGGACACAATAGTCAATCCATAACAATGACTCTGTAGATGTTCCCATATTGGATTCTAAACTCATTAATACCACATCTTATGACATCTAATGTAAGTGTAACTTGTCTTTCTATATTTAGTTTCCTTGGTGCCACACTCAAATATTTAAGTCTACATCAGTGGCGGTGAGCTGATGGCACACATGCTACAGAAGGCACTTAAACCTCCTAAAAGTTTGTCATCACTGGTCTACAATTTTTTACCCAACCTAGTTCATTTATTATTATTTCAGTTTGAGATCCTTTCTGATTTTCTAAGTTTTGCTTCTTCTCCAAGACTCACGGTCATGAAATAGCAAAGATCTGAGAATTTTTCTAACTTGAAAGCTCACAACTTAGCCTACCAATATTTTATGAATATTTGCAAAAATATATAGAAATATGTCTTAAGTATTGTTCACAGTAAGTCAAGTACCACATTTGTACTCACTGCCCACAGTAATGGTAGCACCGTAACTAGTTTGAATATTATATATGCAGAGAGTTTGTGTTTCAGCCAAGAAACCTAAAGAAAACAATGGTTCATTTATTTCCTACCTTGCTTTTCTTTCCTTCTGGAATTGTGCTATCATAGTGAGGGCATATATATATAACTTTTTAAAAAGAATTTACAGGAATCCATAGATAATGATTTGCCTTGAATCTCAGAAGACATTGTAGATTTGGAATTTCAAGTAAATTTGAAACTGCTAAGGCTTTGGTGGAGGAATTATTACATTTTTGGTTATACACAGAATTGTCATATCATTTTGGGTGGAATTATTAAACCACAATTATGTTCATTAGGAGATTCAGTTTGGTTTAAGCAGATATAGTTAAATATCACAACTTTACAAAGAGTGGCCTTTAAAACAGTTGATCTTAATTGTCAGCTTGACTGGATTAAGAGACTCCTGGACAGGTGATTGGATTGTGAGTCTGCTACCCTTACAGGTGGATTGATCTCATGAGTTAGTGGATGAATGTACTGTTAGGAAGTGGGTTAGCAGGGGTGTGCCTTTATGAGCTCTATCTCTCTCTCTGGAACTTTTCCTTTTCCTCTGTTTCTCAGAGGCCATAAAGTGGAAGAGTTTCGTTCCTCCGCAAACTTTCACTATGATGTTCCTGTTTTTGAGTCAACCAACCTCACTTGTGGTTCAGAGGACTGAAACCTCTGAAATTATGAGTCAAATAATGCTCTCGTGCTGTAAGACATAAGGTCAGGTACATTTTCCAAGCAGTGAAAAGGCTGACAATACACTTACTGCCGACTGGAATGTGTTTGGTATACACGTACTGAGGACTGACGTGTTCGCTATTATCACTGTGTTTAATTGTAACTACATGCTTGTGTCATAAAAAAGAGAATAAATTCTTTGATGGGAACAATGGTACACATTTAGTATTCTCAGTGAATAAGGTAAGCACAGTAAGTATATACTTATATGCTTCAGGCTCTCCACAAAACTGAAACTGAAGGAAGCTGAGGATTTTGTGTGTTGTTTATATTATTTTCTTTGTTCATGATCAATTGACCACAGTCACAAAGTATTAGGTAAGCACCAAAGAATAATAACAGATTCACGACTGGTGCAACCACTATGGACCTTGTTTTGAAAACCTATATTGTTATTGTTTTGGGCTCTACATTGTTGTTATTTATTTGTTTCTTGTTTCTCATTTTTCTTGGTTTTTTTTTTTTTTTTTTTTTTTTTTTTTTTTTTTTTTTTTTTTTTTTTTTTTTTTTTTTTTTTTTTTTTTTTTTTTTTGCTTTTCCCTCTTATACAGAAAGGATAGATGTACATATACAGGCTTATACATGCCTAGATCATTTCCTAAAGAGTTTACAAGAATAGATTTTATTATGTGTGATGATATAAATGGCTACTTGGGAGAAGATAAGACATTTATGGTAGCCATTGCTGATTTCCTATCATCTTATTTTGAAGTCCAATAATGCTTTTTTTTGTTTTGATTAGTTTTATTTTATTTTATTTTAATTTACTTTATTTTGTACCAGGGATGGAACTCATGATCTTGTGCTTGCCAGGCAGGCACTTGAGTTGTTAAGCTAAATCACCGGCCCTGTTTTGATTGGTTTGATCTGTTTTCTATTATTTGATTTCAATATATGTGAAGATATGGACAGCTATTTTTGAAGAGAACAAAAGACATTATGGTAGCCACTCTTGATTTTTCTACTGCCTGGTTTTGAAGGCCTGCAATGCTCTCATGATTATTTTGATTGGTTTTATACTATGTTGTTTTGTTTAAATTCATTGTGAAGATATGAGCAAATATTTCAAAGAAAATAAGAGACATCATAGTAACCACTGTTGATTTCCTGTCTTATTTTGAAATCCTGTGTTTCTTGCATTGTCTTGTTCTTATGTGTTTTGTTTTGTTTTATACTCTTTTAAATAAAAAAGGAAAAAAAACAATATCAGATTTCCATGAAACACAGGGTGTTTGACAAGTTTAACTGAATAGTTCAACACTTATGTTTTAATAAGCAAGACTTAGTGCCTTCTTAAAAGAAAAGGTAGAACTATAGAAAAATTCAAAGTACATTTACATAACTGATGGAAAATTTAGCAGCCTGTTTCATATCCATCAATTTTATGAGACAAAAAGCCAGAGGAAGACAAGATCATTAAAAGGCAAGATTCTGTGCCCTTAGACTGAAGAACTTTCCACAGACAACTAGGAGAAATAATGCTTCTCTTGAAAACACATAGGAAAAAAATAATATGAGTCAAGAGTTTTCCAATAACTTTTCATGAACAGTACCTATCAAAATAAAGTCTCTCTTCTGAGGGTTGGGTATCTAATAGTTGCAGAGGAATTCCATCCTGAGTTCAGAAGAGAAGACCCCTATGCTCAAAGAAACACTGAGGTTTTGAGCATTAAATTTAATAATCCAAGCCTTCTTTCCCCAAGAAGTACACGATTTCCTGGAGAATCCCTGCTAGGAAGAATCTCGCAAGGGAAGAGAGGTAGTAGTCTCAGGAATGAAGGTAGGAATTAGACAGATTTCCTAGGAAATTTAAAAGGGATGATGGTTTCAAAGCTATCTCTAACAGTGAATATTTTAAAGATAGAGAAGAAAATAACACTAAAACAAATTTAAAGAAATTTAGGCTGTTTATAATGTACTTTAAGAAGACTCATGATTCAAATTCTGTAATGTACAGGCAGAAGAATAAGAGAGCATTAAGGATCCTGTCAATGTTTATAAATTCTATACATTATCCACTTCTTACCTCTCCAAAGTGTCTTTGCTAAAGAGAAGTGTCATTATGTATGCAAATCAGGGAAGCTTCTCCAGCAAAAAGAATCCGTATGCTGCTCATAGCCTTAAGTGTTTTTAATAAGTAAATCACTTGAGGTGTTCACGGAAGTGTACTTAATAGAAAAAAAATGAAAATAAAGTAAGTAGAAGAAGCACATATTTATGAATTAAATCTCACTTTTTATGTTGTTCTATATTGAAATCAATGAAATTTTTCAAGAATGACAAGTGGAAAGCATTGTGATTTAAAGTGTGAAACGCATAATTTTAAAATGATCATTTCCATCTTCTTGTTTTGCATAAAAGACAACGCTAGTGAATATATGCATTGTTGCAAAACAAGACCTAGTCTTGGTTTATACTCCATGGAAAGAATTGCAGTCTCATTTTTTCCTTTCACATTACTTAGTATTTGGCTACAGCTACTTCTTAGCAGTAGGGAAGGCATTTGATTATTCTACTGTGTTGCATAAATATCTTTACTTCAAAGACATTGCCTATCCACATCCCACTGGAATTACTTCAAACCAGATGTCTGATTCTGTCCAACATCTTTAATGTTTTCAGACTCATCTTGAGTGTCGTTAATGCAGTATCATTAGGTACAATCTGAAATTTTTAATGGGTAGTACATATATACACACTATTTGTGCAATGTGTGCTCTTGTTTCTGAAAGCTTTGGGAAATTTTCTTTCCTGTACTATTCACCTAATTTTTTTCATCAACTGACTTGGTTCTGTGTATGTTTGGTAAATGACAAACCTTTATTAAATATGCGGTAGGATTTGAACATCACACCAAGCACTGGAATGAACATAGTACTTACACGATGTCACCGATGGAGAACAAAGAGGGCAAAGCAAAAATGAACTCTAGTATGTCCTGATCGGGCAACGTGACTCAAATCACAGATCTGGGAGTTCGTACTATGGTGGGGGAAAGAAGTAACGTTCTGATCAAGGAATAGCTCTTTAGTTGCATCAGAACTATTTAGCCCAAGCAGTAGGGAAAACTTAAGCAAACTCCATAAAAATAAGATTTGTTCCAAAGGAGAAGTAATTCTGTGTTGCCTGCAGGAGGTCTGCATAATATGCTAAAATAGCTGCATTTATTCTTCATAGAAGAGAAACTATTAAAAAATTCAAAACGTACAGCATGATTCAACTTATATTTGATAAAGATAAATGTGAAAGTCATATGTTGAACAGATTGGGAGTTAAACCTCAGTAGCTCTATCTGTTAGGAGGGTCTTGAATCACTTCACATGACACCCTGAAGTCACACGCAAAATGGCAAAAAGAGAAATTATTCAAAAATTTAATAATAAATCCAAATGAGTGAAAGACACAAAATAACCAAAATATTCAGCAAATGCCTCTGAGAGAAGGAACAAGTCAATGTATAAAAATAGATTTCATATATATATGTGGTGCATGGAAACAGTGTGAGCTCATCATCTGTCACATGGACCCTTACCAGACGCCAAATCTGCTGGCATCTTGATCTTAGATTTCTCATTCTTCAGAACTTGGAGAAATACATTTTTGCTTGATTTATGGTATTTTGTTACTATATCCTATAGAAAAACTGCTTGACAATTCTTTGATAAGTAGGTTAAACCCATTTAAAATTATCAGTACTTCTATGCTTTGTCTCAACTTTGCCATATCATATGATGGCTACTTAGTGGGTACAGAGTATTTTTTATAGCATTTCTTCTTTACATTTCGTGTTTTCTTTGCTTTGGTGTTCAGGAAGATTTACACATTTAATCACAGTGATTACCTTGTCTTTATATTTTACTAACGCTCTTCATCTTCCCTTCTTTTAAATTTAACCTGTTTTCTATCTGCACTGTCAGTTTGGACATTACTTGATATCCACCTTTGTTATTTATGTAATAAATGATTTTTGTATTCTATTTTGCACTTTCCATTCTATCATTCTATTTGCATTGCTTCTGTTTTGTCAGAAACATTTTTATGTTATTCCTTTATTGTGTCTGTATACCTCTTTAATGCTAAATATAAAACAAAACATATAATTGTTTATATTGGGTTATGAAAAACAGATCTTGTCTCTACCAGATTTCCTTGGAGAATTCTTATGTTATTCTGCATTTGGAGAATGAATTGGCTGAATGCAAAATCTTTTAGCCACAATGTATTTCCTTGAGATCCTTGAAATTCCTCCTTCATTCCTGCTTTTTGGCACTGATTTCTTACCCTGGGAAATAATTTGGCCATTTTGGCAGCAGACACCAAGAATTTTTAATTTGTCCTAAACAACTAATACTTTTGCCATGACATAATTTTGTTTCAGTTTTCCTGGGTGTAAAATGGTTTCTTTCAGTTCATTCACACCATTTATGAATTCTTTTGCATGTGTATGTGTGTGTGTGTGTGTGTGTATGTGTGTAGAAAAAAGTAGAGTAAAAACAGTGATACATAATTTCAGAACAAGATAATAGGAAATTAACAGTGGTTGATACATTGCATATTGTTATCTTTAAAGTACTTACTCAAATTACAACATACAGGCATGCAAAACTGGTCAAACAGTATAAATACAAATGTTATTTTCAATGAATTAATAGAAGTTAGTAGTGTAATTATCTTAAACTATGTTGTGTTTATTTATATCCATATATATTGTTCTTTACCCTGCCTTCTTTTCTCCTTTCCCCCATCCCAGTTGTTCTTTCTTCTTAAGAAGTTTCTTATCCTTTCAATATGTCCATTGTACTATTTGGATCTTAGTTAGTCTGTCAGTTTCTTACACTAAGGAAACAGTATGATGTTTACACATGAGAATCTGATTTATTTTGCTTATTAGTATGGTCTCTAGATGCATCCATTTACTTTTAAAATTTCAAATTTATCCTTCTTTATAGCTAAGTACTACTCCATTGTACAGAAGCACTATTTTTTTATCAGTTCCTCAGTTGAAGGGAATTTGGGTTGTTTCCAAGATTTAGCTATTACAAATTGTGCTGCTATATGCGTGGGTGTACATATATTACTGTGGTAAGATGTTATTAATTCATCTGGGAAAAATACCCAGAAAGGGAATAACTGGGTCAAATGGAACCTCCCATGCTAGAGTTCTGAGGCATTACCACACTGATTTCCACAGTGGTTTTATCAGTCTACACTCCCACCAGCAGTGGAAAAGAGCTCCTTTTTCCCCACAACCCCACCAGCATTTGTTATTGGCTGATTTCTTGATGATAGTCACTTTTCCTGGAGTGAGATAAAATCTCAGTGTTGTTTTAATTTGCATTCATTAAATGACCAATGATTTTGAACATTTTTTATATATTTACATGTTATATGTATTTATTCATCTGAGAAGTGTGTATTTAATCTCAGATGTCTATTTTTAGATTCAGTCTTTAAATTTGAGGGTACTTATTTTTTTAAAACTATTTGTATGTTCTAGATATAAGTCCTTTGTGTGAGGGACAGTTGGCTAAAATTTTTACCAGTCTGTGGGTTTTCTTTTCACTATGTTGGTGATTTCTTTTGATGTGCAAAAAATAATTTAATAGGATGGGATCTCTGTTGTTGATTCTTTGTAGTGCTTCCCATATAATTTGGTGTTTGTACATGAACTGTTTTGTCTACACCTATGGCTTCAAGGGTTCCACCTACTTTTTTCCAGTAGATTTAGTGTTTCACTTTTAAGGTTTAGATCCTTAATCCATTCTGGCTTTAGGTTAGTGCATGGAGATACACATGGGTCTAGTTTTAGTCTTTAGCATGTAGAAAACCAGTTTTTCCAGCACTGTTTGTTGAACAGCCTCTCTCTCTTCAAGTGAACAAGTTTGGCCCTTTGGTCAAGACAAGGTAACTGAGTGACTTCGTAGTTGTGTCTTCATCTACTAATGTGATCCACTCATCCTTAGGTCAGTGGGTTTTTTTTTCCAGTACTATCCTGATTTTATCACATAATTTAAAGTCAGGGATTGTGATACTTCCTGTCTTGCCTTTGTAGCCCAGAGTTGCCTTTGAAATTCTGTCTCTTCTGTTTCCAAATGAATTTGAGGAATGTTTTCTCTTGATGCGTGAGCTACACAGATGGTATTTTAATCTGAAATGCATTAAGTTTATACAAAGTTTTGGGAGTAAGGCCATTTTCACAATGGTGGATCTTTCTATCCATGAGCAAGGGATATCTTTCCATTTTCTAGTATCCTGTTTGATCTCTTTTTTCAGAGTAATGTAATTTTCAATATATGGATCTTTTATTTTTTGGGATACTAGTGTGAAGGGTGATGCTTCCCTAATTTGTCTCTCAGTGAGTTTACTGTTTGTGTAGAGGAATGTTATTGATTTTTGAATGTTGACTTTGTATTCAACTATGCTACTTAATTCTTTTATAAATATGAATTCTTATAAATATTTTAGTACTATGGCTTAGCTGTTCTTCTTTAGAGTTTCAGTTACACATGTGAAGAACTTTGTATATAATTCATTTTGGGCACTTTTCTTGACTATTTTTACTTTTCTTTTTTGTCTTGTTTACATTCATGGTTATTTCCTTATTTTTTCAATATTTTTTATTAAAATTTAATTTGGAGCCCTAAAGGTTTAGTTCAGTCATAGAGCACTTACCTAGTATGCCTGAGACCCTGAGTTCAGTTATTGGCACCACAAAATGGAGAAATACACAGACAAAATTTTTCATTTATGATTATTTTATGAATAATCAAGCAAAATTTGATGATCAAATAAGAGAATAATAGTTATTACACTGTGTACCATTTAATTTAGTTTCATAATTCTCTGATTTTTTTTTGAATTTTATCCATTTCAGATTCTCTTTCACTTCTTAATTTTTCCAGACTTCTATCAACTTGTTGAATTTTACTCTGGTATTTAGTTACGTTTGTTCTTAATTTCTCAGTTTCAAGCCAATTTTGAAAATATACATGAGTAAATATGTTATGTCATTTAATTCACTTGACATTATTTTGGGATGGTTTTGTTCCCCTAAAGGATATCCAAGACTGAATATTTAAGAAAATTTTAATGACTGAGTTGCTTTTTATTTTTCTTTGGAGAGCTGTAATCTGGAGTTGCTCAGATTTTCCTGTTTAGGCTTTGGGGCTAGGATCTCAATCTAGTGGCAGGCAGTTTCCTTAATAATTGACATTGGTGACTGTGTGGGGTATATTTGCATTTATTTATTTATTTATGATTTCTTTTTTTTTTTTTTATTCTGTTGATTTTACAGGACCTTAATTTTCTCCTCTTAATATCACTCTTTCCTATCAGCTCATGACTCCAAGAAAACCTCTCCTATCCTAAAAATGATTCTGCTGAGCTTCCATATCTACCTCTACCTTCTCTTATTTTGGCTGCTTGTGCTAAGATTCGTTATTAGGTCCCAAGCCCTTAATCTGCACCCAGCATTTTGGCCCTTAGTGTTGGATTTTCTCCTCCTGTGAGTCATTTTTAATGACCTTCTGTTCCTTTTCTTTTCACTACCTGTGTCCTATATGAACTCTCCACTTCCTCATTAATTTCTATAGTCATAAATTTGTAACACTGGAAATAGTTCTTCTGTGTGCTTTTGGAATTTCCCTGCTCACGAACAACTTGAAATTCACAGAATGTAAACTCCTATTAATGCTGATCACAATCACATGATTTTGTGTGTGTTTGTTTAAATTTGTTCAAGTGCATATATTTACTCATGTTTTTATATTTTGGATGAGTAATATATGTTGGATTTTTATTGCTTATTCACTCGGTTGTCTATCTTTCCATGTTTAAATTAATTTAACTCTTGTTTGGTTGGTTGGTTTTTGTTTTTTGAGATAGGGTCTTGCTGCATACTTCAGGTTAGCTTGAACTCTCTCCATCCTATCAGGCCTTGGACTAGCAGTGATTCTTCTGCCTCAGCCTCCCCAGTACAGGATGTAGGTGTGACCATTACACCTGGCCTCTCCATGAACTTTACTTTCGCCTTTTAAAGTTTTAAGACATTTAATATAGCTATCTATTCAGAAAAATAGTATTAATTTATAAATCTCCCAAAGTAAAAAAAAAAAACGCAAGGACTGTAAAATGATAATTCCAATTTTAAGAGCCAAACTTCAGCAGTATTTACTTTTTTCCTTTCCAGGACATTTTTTTACACATCTTGGCAACTAAAATATACCTATAATTTGATATTTTGCTTTTTTTCACTAAATTAAATTTCACAATCCTCTTCCTATTTAATTTAAAGCATTCAGAAACCCCTTTTTCAATGCCTTCCTGGCATTCTATCATATGAAGTGCAATTTCCATTATTAATCAGAGTTCTACATGCATATTTCATATTTGTTCAGAGTATAATTCTGGAAGAGACATATACACATACAACTTCATGGTTGATGAACATTAAGTTTTGATTTATTCTCAAGAACCTTTAAGCGTGCCTTTAAGTGCTTGCATTTAAATACATGGGGTGACAGGTTCACTTTCAGAGTATGCATATATCTGAAATTTCTTATTTTTTTTCTCCATACATGACAAGTAATTTAATATATTATTGGTACTTTCATACTGTACAGATATTCCTCCGCTTCTGTCACTTAAATATACAAACACTCCCTGCAGCCTAAGCTTCACTTCTTTGCACATTATGCATTTTGCTTGACCAGATATACATCCATGGGCAACTCACGGATTTGTGTCTTTAGTTCACAGTAACCCTTTGAGCACTGAAGACGTATGCAGAATAATGAACTCACTGCTTTCCTTTGGAATATAACATGCATGTTAACTGCTATATGAGTTCTAAATTTAAACCTCACAAAACTCTCAAACACACACACACACACACACACACACCCCTCATACGCTAACATCCACTGTTGCCTATCTATTTAGTGTTTAAGACAAATGCCTGTTAATCAGTGCTCTACTGCTGTGACAAAATATCTAAATAATCAAATCTGTGTAAATGAAGATATTTAGGAAAATGTAGGAAAATCCTATTTTGCTTTGTAGGCCAGTCCAAGAGCACTTGCCCTGTTGTCCTTTTGCTTGCGGGAGGCAGTACATCACTCAGGAAGCATGTGGATCAAGGGGAGGCTCCCCTCACGGCAGCCATGAAGCAGAGAGAGAGAGAGAGAGAGAGAGAGAGAGAGAGAGAGCAAGGCTTTGGAGCCCCAGTACCCCTAGGACACCCCCAATAACCTCACTTCTGCTCACTGGGACTTATATCCTAAGGGATGTGTCATCTCCCTACAGTGCCACAGGTTAGGGGCCGTGCCTTTTATACCTGGTCTTTGGAGTACATTGAGGATCAAAAGATTAGCAATCTAGGGTATTTTTACATTTATTCATGCTTTAACATCCAATATCTCAGTGGAAGTATGAATTATGCCTTAAAGCATTGTCTGAATGTGTTCATGTCTTTCCATGCCTCTTCATAATCAACTAGCCTATTGTTTCTTACTTTGAAGAGCATTGTAACCTCTCAGTCGATTTCCTAGGTATTCTTTAATATTTCACCTTGCCACTTAATCCACTGAAGCTAAGGCAACTTTTGTTGAAAAATCAGTCTGAGTCAGGTATGATGGCACAAACCTATAATCCTAGCACTCTGGGAGACAGAGGTGGGAAGATTGCAAGTCTGACTCAGCCTGAGTAATTTTGACTTCGGGTGACATTTTCTCAAAAATCACATTTTTTTTCTAATTTTTTAAAAAGGTGGCTGTGGATAAATTTCTATGTGAAGGCCCTGAGTTCCAAACCCCAGTAACTTTTTTAAAGGTCTCAATTTCATCAATGCTCATCATAAATAGCTTTCATAGGTTTTTCATCATCTTCACAATAAAATGTCAAATCCTTGTCCTGGTTGTCTTATAAACTTTCAGGAATCTGCATGATTTCCCTTCAGACCTGTGACCCTCCCCTTTACCTCTAGGGTGTTCACAATTCGCTCATCTTTCAAGTCCCTGAAATACACCAGCTTGTTCAGAAAGATCATACATGATATCTTCAAGGGTTTTTGCTTTATCCAGGAAGTTCCACAATATTTCTGCCCCAGACTTTCTTTCTGCATATTGTTCTTGCCAGAGAGTTAAAGAACCATTTTTTCAGAAGTGCCTTCCCTGACTTTCCAAACTGGAGTGACCTGTAGTTCCATTCTCTTATCTCACTCTCTTGAGAGTAAACTCCTCATAGCATCTGTCAGAGCATTAAAATCAATGATTTCTTATTTTCCCATAATTTACTTTCTGTCCCTCTTATGCAAAACAAAACTGCTCCATGCTCTTCACATCAGTATCTGCAGAATCCAGAATAATATCTCAGAATTAAATTTAAATGCAAAATGAATTATTTCTTTATATTTTAACTTCATGTTTCAATAAACTTAATATAAATATGTTCTCTGACCCCCACACTTCTTAGCTGTTACACCAATACTGCATTTCTTGGACCTTTTCCTCTCCTTCCTTAGGGACAACTGTGCCTTGTCACTGATTGTCTATAATGTCAATTTTAATCTTTCCTATTTCCAATGCAGATCACAATCTTGTAATTCCATTTGCATGTTCTCTTCATCCTAATACTTTCTTTTTTCTGTTTTCTCTTTCCTCCTTATCTTGTTGAGTTTTAATTCAGCTGGTTCTCTCAATAGTTATTTCAGCTCTTGTGCCATCCAAATTATCAGCCTACTTTTGTTATCTATCATCTGATTATGAAAAAGGTATTTTTCTCCTGATGGTAGCCTCCATAGCATTTTTTGTAGAACTCATGACGTTTGTGTGAGTGACTATTTACTCATCCACTAAGAGTTTGTGAAACTCAGTGTTTACCTGTAAACCAAAAAATGAGGGTATACGATTTTTTCTGTTCCTAGGTATAAATGGCAGGTAAAGTGGAGCGTTAACTTGATTGGCTCTCAGATCTACCCCCGAAATTGGTGGCGCATACCCTAGGGTTGCTTAGATGGATCATGCAGGTAGTA
Organism: Hydrochoerus hydrochaeris; assembly: GCA_004027455.1. Taxonomy (NCBI): domain Eukaryota; kingdom Metazoa; phylum Chordata; class Mammalia; order Rodentia; family Hydrochaeridae; genus Hydrochoerus; species Hydrochoerus hydrochaeris. The sequence continues at coordinate 58,449 of PVLA01008527.1, read as the reverse complement.
CCTTGGGTCCCATGTCTGATTCCTGGGCCCTCCCTTTCTGACACTGTCCCCCTGCTCTTTTTCTCTGATGCCATGAGCTAGGGAGCTTTTCTCGGCCCGACTTTTCTACCATGAGATTTCGAGAGTCTTTACTAAACTCTCACTCTGAAGTTTTTCTCTAGTGTAGATATGCTGAATTGAGATGTGAATTAATACTTAAGATAATAAACTCAATATTTTTATTAGTGCTACCATAGTTCATTGTTTTATTTTACTTCTGTATTTAGGATCTGATTATGAGAATTATACCACCCAAGACCATCACTGAGTAGATGTCACTGAGTAGAACCTCTATCCCATTTTTTAACCTACCTGCTTTGCAGGTATTAAAATGTAATTACACAGAGCAACAGACTAGTGTTGGAGAATATCTTACTCTGTCTGACTTTAAAGAAAGTGCACAGTAATAACTATGCAATACTGACACAGAACAGGTCTCCTCATGGGAGAGCCCTAATCCATGGCCTTTCCCACCAAAAGTGAACACATGTCCTGTGTTCCTCTCCACCCTTGCTAACCATGTGTGATATGAACACTCCTTAACCCTTTACTCTTTGTCTCAAAGATGGTGCATTATAACTAGGTGGTTATTACATCAAATACCAACAGCAGCAACAAAAGTGAAGTTTGATTTCCTCAAACATACTGTAGATTTTTATTTGAAGATCCTACATTGCTGTTTACAATTTGAATAGTTATTGTGTGATTCTTCAGGCCCTCTGTAGGTAATTGCAAGCATGGCCTGGCAGGGCTGGGGAAGGAAATCAGCATTTACCATAGCAGACTTAAAGCACAATGAATCCATTCCAGCTTCCTAGACAGACTCACAGGTGTGCACTCAGTGCGCTCGGGGAAAGCCACAGTCGTGACTGTCAGTATCACAGTTCTTAAGCCTCCATTCAGGGTTCTCCTTATTAGGACCTTGGCCAAAGCAGTGCCACCAAAAGGACTTTTATGGAGGAAGCTTGCCAGAGGCCCTCTTTTCCCCTGTGAGTCATTATTTTTCCACTTCTAAACCTTTCATCTTTTCTTCTCCCAACTCTTCAGATTCATGAAAAGACCTTTCATCCACAAGTCCTCTTCAGAGAGATGAATCCTCCTGACTGTGCTATATGCTATGGCCTTATTTCGTTGCATTCTATGAGGAAAAAGGATCATGAAGAAAATTATGGTTTATATGCAGGTGTCCCCTGAGAACCGTATCTGCTCCTAGGCAGGGGTTTCTGCACCTGAGCTGGTGCAGGGGAACAGGCTCAGCCCTGGGAGGAAGCTCAAGTGGGATAGGAGTGTGACCTGGAAAGGATGTCCCTCTCCTGGCCTCCCCATTAGCTCTGTGCTTCCTCATCATGCTGATGTGAGCAGTTTCCTCCGCCTTCCATTCCATCATGCAAGGACTGAATCTTCTGAAACATGAGCAAAAATCAGCCTTTCCTCCTTTAAGCGGTGGGTGTCAGGTATTTTCCAGAGAAAGTAACCAATACAAGGATCCAGCACCTTTCTGATTTAATTGTTGTCTAGATTGTGGCAGGAAAGTGAATAAAGATTTTCTTGTTATTTTCAAATTTGCTTCATGTGTATATTGACCTTCTTTTGTGTGAGAATATAAACACACACATATGCATACACCCACATCTAGCTGAGAGTGTAGTTTGGGGAACTAATAAAATTGTCTTACATTTTTAGCGAGTACTCTACATTACTCAATAGATAGTCAGTAGCTACATGTGTCTACTTCAATTTCAATGAATTAAAATTACACAAATTAAATTTTCAGTTCTGCGGCCAAAGTAGTTAACATTTCAAGTGCTCAGTAGCTTAAAGTGGCTTTTGAATAAGACACTGCAGAAATGACACCATAACATTTCCAACATTGAAATGAATTATGTTAGTGCCACTCCAGGATAAAATAATAGTTCTCATTTTTGCATATTTTTTAAAAAAAACCTGTAAAATCTGAGTTTACATAAAGTGGTTTTTCTTTGTTTCTTGTTTTTAGATACGTTTAATGGAATTGTGATCTTACAAACTGTGTCATTCCAGTGGGGGCTTGAAAATCCCTGGGTCTATGTGTAGTAGCTGCCTTTGACATAATTCCATTCCTTAGTGAGATTATAAAGTCTTGTTTCTCGATCTTGTGTCTCATGGCTGAACATCCTCAGATTGTCAAGCTCATGATAAGGTGTAGTTTCTGGGTATCAAAAAATCAGTCTTAAAAAGTGCAGCATTTAAGCGAAAATCTGCACTCCAGGGCATGTGGCATAGGGTGAGGCAGTGCTAACCCAGAAAGTCTGGCATCATCCAGGAGCAAATTACTATAATTACGGAAATAAGGTAACTACGTTCATTTAGCTCCTTGGGCAAACCTGAAACATAGTCAAGATATTATGGATTACTAGACACTCTGTGAAGGTTCACTTTAGTAAGCCTGGAATTGGCTTGAAATACTTCACTGATGTCTGAGAAATAGAGCTGCAAGCACCACCTCTTAACACTTCTAACACACTGACAAAAGGGCCGTTTTGTAATCCTGAGTTCAAGGAGTCTCAGAGGATCTGTGTCACCTGTCAGCATTATTTATCAAGAAGTCATCCTCCACACCCACATTGATTATTTGCCTTTAGAACTAGTTTCGCAGCAAGAAACAATCAATCATAGAAACCCTAGGAGAGACTTCATTTGTATCATCTTTGTTCCAAGGTGTTCTGGGCACTTACTGTGGTTCCTGAACTGAAAGAAGCAGCTCATTTCAATACAGACCTCAGGAGGATACCTGGAACCCACCACCCATTTCTCAGACCACTCTGCTGAGAGACTGCCCTCTCAGCAGAGGTTGTATATTCTGAGGCTGTATATTCTTACCACTGTTGTTATATTTTACCCTTCTCCTACAACAAACCATAAATTCATAATTGTTATCTTCTATCCTACGAATTCTCTTTAGCTGTCAATACCTAACTAACACCACTATCTTATTGGCCGTATAACCTTGAAAATTATTCAGTCTCTCAACCAGAAGTCGCCATGATAATATTAATTAAGCTTGTGTGAGGAAAAAAAATGGCACATTGTCCATAGAATGGAGAGCCAGCCCCTGGAAGAGACAATCACTCAGTACATCTAAACCATTACGTATTTTGGTAGGGTCAGCATTGATAATGATGATGGCCCTGAATCTTAAAACTCTAAGGCTCTATTATGTTTTTCTAATCCCGTATTTGCATCTTTCATTTTTTAAATCCAAATTTTATATAGTTCTAGAAAAGTATATGTTTTTAAAGATAATTGGGCCCTTGTAATCATATCATTATATTTCTTAAGTCTCCTTCCCAGAATCCTCAAAAATCAAATGAAGGATAACACTTGTCATTAATTAATGATTTGCTTATTTTTATTAGTGTTAGCATCAGCCATTTCTCATGGCCTGTGGTCTTCTGAGATTCTGCATCATCATGCCGTAATAAAGCAAAATCATACTATGAGCACTGGGGTAATTGCCCATTATACATCCCCCGTGGAAGCTCTCCATTTCCCTGGTGCCGTGTTTTTGAGTTTTGATCTTCTATCACCATCCAAAGCGCAACCTCCTTGGGCTTCTATGCTCTCTCACCTTTTTACATCCAAAGACTTTTTACAGGAGGATTTGAGGTGCTCTCTTTCAACTCTCACAATTAAAATCAGTTGACTAAACCACAAGTCACAACTGAGCCATGCATGTTGACACTGCATGTATTGTGCTTCTACCAGTACTTATATAGTATAAACAAAACATTGCACAATAGGATAGATTAAAATAGAAACTATCGCAGTGTATTATAGTTAGCAAAGTAAATACAGTTTTGATGTTTTCTAGCATTTACACTGCTTATGGGGGTGCTCCTGCATGCATACACAGAGGCACGTATGTCACCCACGCATGCCCGTGTGTATGTGATCTCTATGTGACATGCACATTCCTTATAGTGATGTAGGATTAATTTCCCATTGTAGATTGCTTTCAACAATATTTGAAATTGCCTTAGAGACTGCAAGGCAGAGAAAAGTATTCTTGTTGATGCCATTTGCCACTTCTAATTTGTGTTTATTCCAGATTAAATTCTTTGTTCAATCACCTGTAGTTTTCTACGATACCTTGTCTATGTTCATCAAGGTTTTAGTGCTTCTCCATCTCTGTCAGTACATCAAACCCAGCCTTTATTCTGCTAACCTCTGAGAGCTATTCCTGACATCCTAGGCTTCTCTGCCTTTACCCTTCCAGTATTGCTGATCCAACCACTTTCATGGTCATATTTTGTCGTTTAGGTGAGGAAAATTTTATCTCGATCCTTATACAGTCTCTAGGAGCCCTCATAAGGAATTAGAGTCCCTAAAAGGTTACAAGTTTCAAATGTGTTCCTTTATTTTCTCTCATCAGGGAAGCAGAGTTGAAACAAGATTTCACTTTGCAGTGCAACTGGCCTTGAATCCCTTATGTAGCCCAAGTTGGCGTCCGATTTGTGGTGATCCTCCTGTCTCAGCATCCTGAGTACTGAGATTACAGTTGTGTGGCTCCATGTCCAACTCAAATGCTTTAGATTTAATGAGAATAAATTACTTTGGAAAATTAGCTAAATTATATATGAAAGCTAAAAGAAGATAAAAAGTATTTTTTAAGTTTTTTGTCATTATGTGTTTGTGTTACATAAAAAACACATTCATCATGGCTAATTTGTACATAAAACATATTGCAAATTGTTTCTTTTTACCTCCTTCCCTTTTTCTCTCTCCAGCCTTTCTTCATCCGTGGGCACCCTTCACATCTACACCAAGTCTGTCTACCTGGTTCTTATCATCTGTTTTTTTTTTCTTTTTATATTTTATTTATTTTTCTTTTATTTTAAAGAGAGAAAGAAAAAATAACAAAACAGTTTCCAAACAGGCTAGAAGAACAGTAAAAATAATTAATACAATGAGTACTGTTATCTTCATAGTAAGTATTCAAAATACAAGATACAGGGAAGAAATATTATGAAAACAGCATTACCTCAAACCTTTATTTTTAATGAACTAAAAGAAGCTAGTTGTATAACTGTCTTGTGTGTGTGCATATTATATATTATATTATATACAATATATATATATATACATATTACATATGTTTTGTTTAGATTTGATTTGATTTGATTATATATTTGTTTTGATTTGATTTGCCAAAAATATGCTAATTTTACACCAATAGCTTTGTAGTATAATTTCAGGTCAGGGATTGCGATGTCTTGGCTTTTTTGCCCAGAATTCCTTTTTATATTCTAGATCTCTTCTGGTTCCAAATGAATTTTATAAATGTTTTCTCTAGTTCTGTAAGGTATGCTAATTGTATTTTGTTTGGGATTGCATTAAATCTGTATAAGACTTTTGGAGTAGGGCTATTTTCATTATGTTGGTTCTTCCTAGCCATGCACAAGGAATATCTTTTTTCATTTTCTGAAATCCTCTTCAATATCCTTTTCCAGAGTACTGTAATTTTAAATACGTTAATCATTTATGTCTTGTTCCTAAGTCTTTCATTTCTGTGTGTGCTATTATGAAGGGTGTGCTTCTCTGATTTCTCTATCTGTAAGTTTGTTGCTTGTGTACATGAATGTTATTGATTTTTAAGAGTTGATTTTGTATTCACCTACACTGCTGAATTTTTTAAGTCTACAAGTCATTAATGGAGTTTTTGGGGTCTTTCACATTGAATATCATGTCATCTGCAAATAATGATATTTTTACTATTGTTCTTTTTGTTTTCTCTTGTCTAATCAGTCCAGTTATTGTTTCTAGAATTATATTGAATAGTAATGTTAATCGAGAATATTCTTGTATTGTTCCTGATTTTAGAGTGAATGCTTTCAGTTTTTGACCATGTACTATGATGTTAGCTGTTGGTTTGTCATAGATAGCATTTATCAGATTGGTATAAAGACCATGTATTCCAATTTTCTGCAGGTTATTTTTACTATGAATATGCGTTGGACTTTGTCAAATGCTTTTTCTGCATATATTGAGATGTTCATGTTATTTTTGTCTTTGGTTCTGTTAATATGGTGCATAACATATATAGATTTGCAGATGTTAAACCATTGATGCATCTCTGAAATTATTCCTTCTTGGTCATGGTGTATAATCGTGACAATTTGTTGAATTCTGTTTGCTTATATCTTATTGAGGATTCTTGCATCTAGGTTCATTAGAGACATTGGAGTATAATTTTCTTTTCTTAGTTGGTTTCTTCTCTAGTTTTGGAATCAGGGTAAAACTTGCTTCCAGGAATGATTTTAGAAATCTTGTTTCCTTTTTGATTTCCTTAAAGAGTTTCAGCATTAGTGCCCTAAATTTTCCTTTGAATTTCTTGTAAAATTCAACAGAGAGTACATAAGATTCTGGGCTTTTCTTCATTGATAAATTTTTGATTAGCTTTTCAATTTCTTTGGCTGATATAGGTTATTTAGAATTTTGTATCTTCTTTATTTTGTTTTAGTGATCCATTTGCATCTGGGAATCTGTCCATTTCTTCTGGGTATCCATCTTGTGAGAATATAGGTTCTTATAGTAGATATTGATGATCTTCTGTATTTCTGTATTTCATTGTTTTCCCCTTTTCATTTCTAATTGCTTGAATTTATGTTTTTCTTTCTTCTTTTTGATGATGCTTGATAACTGTTTATCAATTTTATTTATTCTTTCAAAGAACAAAATTTTGAATTTATTGGTCCTTTGTATTATTTTCTTGGTCTCAATTGCATTAATTTCTGCTTTTATGTTTATAATTTTCTCTGTCATATGAGCATTATATTTGATTTGTTCTTTTTCTAAAAGTTTGAGGTTCAACATGTTGTTTATTTGAGTTCATTCTGTTTTCCTGATGTGTGAGTTTAGTTTGGCATGGTGGTACACTCCTGTAATCTCACCATTAGGGAGGCTGAGGCAAGAGGATTGTTGCAAGTTGAAGACTAAGTTGGGCTACAAAGTCAGTCCAAGGCCAGTGTGAACTGCATACAAGACTTTGTCTCAAAAAACCAATCTTGATGTGTGAGTTCACTGCTATAAATTTCCCTGATAGGACTGCTTCCATTGCATCTCATAGGTTTTGATATGTTGTACTGACATTATTGTTTAATTGTATATACTGTTTAATTTTGCCTTTAATTTTTCTGTGACGCATTTGTTGCTTGTAAGGGTGTTGTTTATATAGTTTTTTTGTTTTCTTTCATTGTTGACTTCCAGTTTCACTGAACGATGGTTAGATACTATGCATGGGATGACTTGTATTCCTCTACATTTACTTAAACATGTTTTGTGGGCTAGTAAGTGCTCTATTTTGTAGAACATCCCATGTAAAGCTGAGAAGAATGTGTATTCTAACATTATGGGTTTGAACACTCTGTAGACATCTACTGAGTCCATTTGTTTACAGATTGGTTTAGTTTTAATATTTCTTTTTTTGACTTTTGTCAAGTTGATCAATCTATTTGTAAGACCGGAGTATTGCAGACTTCTACTACAACTCTGTTAGTGTTTATTTGATTTTTCACATTTGTTAATATTTGTTTTATGTAGTACGGTGCACTGGTGTTTGGTGCATATATATTTATAGTTGTTATCTCTTTTTGGAGTTTTCCCTTGCCAAGTATGTAATGACCTTCTTTATTATTTATGATCACTTTTGGCTTAAAGTTTGTATCATCTGCAAATAGAATCACTACCCCTGTTCTTTTTGATTTCCTGTGTCATGGAAATGCTTTCCATTCTTTAACTTTTAGTCTATGAATTCTGTTGTGTGTTAAATGTGATTCTTCAATGCAGCATATTGTTAAATCTTGTTTTTTGATCCTTTCTGCCAATCTGTTTCTTTGATTGGTGAGTTGAGATCATTTACATTAATGGTTATACTTGATATGTATTGGCTTACCTTTTTCATGTTATTTTCCTGTTCTTAGTTCTGTTTCTCCTCTGTTTAGTTGCTTGTTATTCCTGGCAGCTTTTGTCTATTGGTGATCATGTGTTTGTAGTCTTCATTGTTTCTCTTTCTCTCACTGTCTCTTTGTCTCTGTCTCTGACTCTTTTGGTACCAGAGATTGAACTCACAATTTCATGCTGTCCAGAGGGGCACTATGCCACTTTGCTATATCCCTGACTCCTATTTCTTTCTAATGTATCCTTGATAACATTCTGCAGAGCTGATTTTATGGTCATAAATTTATTCAGTCGTTCTTTGTCATGGAAGTATCCTATTTCTCCATTGATTTTGAAAGATAGCTTTGAAGGGATATATCAATCTGAAGATAATTTTCTTTTAGGGCTTGAAATGCCTCACTCCAAACTCCCCTTGATTTGATGGTTTGTGCTGAGAAATTTGCTGTAATCTGATGGGCTTTCCTTTAAAGGTGTTTTGTTTCCTTTCTCTAGCCACTTTTAATAATCTATTCCTGTGCAGAATTTCTAGAATCTTGATTGTTATATGTCGTGAATCAAATTTATTTTTGTCATGGCCATTTGAAGTTGTATGTACTTCATTTATTTGTATGTCAATTTCTTTATTCACTTTTGAGAAGTTTTCTGCCATTATTTCTGTGAAGAGTTGCTTTTGATTTTCTATATCTTTTGCACTATCTCTGGCTTTGTACCTGATTGCAGTGAATCTTACATCGTTCTTTGCTTCATCCTGCAGTTGTCAGAGTGATTTTTCATGGTCTTTTGCTATTTTGGAGACAGATTTCTTTTCATAGTCACTAGCTGCAACTGACTTCTAGATCCAAGAAAGAATGCCGGGTCACAGGTGCTATCTACTTCAAACACCTTCATCCCAAAGTACTCTCTACATCACAGAGGCACAATAGGGAGGGAATATTGGTTTCATTTCAAGGTCATTTCTCCTTCCTCATTTTCTTAAACAATTTTAATTCTCTCACCCAATGACTTAGTTTTGAGTTCTCTTTCCCTCCTGTTCTTAAACTTACCATAATATTTTATCCTGATCTCTGATACTTCATTTCCCCTCTCCCCTTGTACTAACACCCACACTTCCCTTCATTTTTTAGCCAGCATAGACCACTTCCATCCCCTCCCTCCACCTTTGGTACACATATCAACTTTCTGTTCATCAAGGTCACTTTTCTCCAAATGTCTAAATGTCTAATTCCCAAGATCATAGCAATGTCAGTGATAATCACTGAAATAATAGCAGATCCACTGAAGCAGTGACCTCAGAATGGAGTCAGTACCCTGTTACTGGGCACAGGATGATGAAAGGCTTCCCTTGGAGTCATCCTGGTTGATTGGTAGTGGCTTCCTCAATGTGTAAATCTTCAAGAGGATGGTGAAGCAATAGTTGGCCTTGAATTAGAAAAATCGAGGAGATTGACCATGTGTAAAGGGTGATAATGGCAGTCTTTTGTCATATTTCTTTTCTTTTTCTATATTAACAGTGATTCTAAAGTTCCATTTGAAACCTTAGATCCATTCTTTTAAACAGACAAAAAAGATTATTTTCTCTGGGCACAAAATATCAGCTGTGGCTATTTCCTACTTAGTGACTCAGTGGGTTTAAAAGCAATGCATATATTTCCTGCTTAATAGGGAAAAGCAGTTCCCTTCCCCACATTTTAGAATTGTATTCCCATCTCTGTCCACGGTGCCATCTGCTTCTTAAGGGAATATGCACTTGAAATATCTAATTTACTGTGCACAGTATTTTCTTGATGTCAATCTTCTCTACTCAGACAGACATACTGAGGTTTACCACATTCCTTTGTGTGTGTGTGTGTGTGTGTGTGTGTGTGTGTGTGTGTTTTGGCAGGGTCTCATTATGTAGTGTCTGGCCTTGAGCTTGCCTATGTAGCCCAGGCTCACTTCAAGCTGGTGATGCTCCTTCTGCCTCAGTCTCTCATGTGCTTCGATTACAGGCATGCGCCATCGTATCAGGCTTACCACAGACTTGAAATTTTGACTTTTATTCACACATACTCGCAGTGCATATGGAGTATATTCACCAGAGGGAGTTGGTACATGTGCATAGCACGTCCTAGTTATGCTGAGGTCGCCCTTCCCTTGTCCTTACTCCCTGTCTCTTGGTTCTCGGCCAATTTGCAAACTATGTATCTTCCTGTTTCCTATTATCTATCTTTCATTTCTGTCTTTAAATTATTTGTACTTTGTATCTCTCATACAAGAGTTGTGTGTCTGATTTATTTCACTTAAAATTCTAGTCTCAAAGTGCATTAACTTTCCTAATAACAATTGAAATTTATTTTTATTTATGGCAGAGTACTACTCTTTTTAAAAGTATATACACCACTTAATTTTTATTATACTCATAGATAATATTTTTCCTTCAAAGTTTAAGATGCTCCTATTACTCAATCAATACCTTTCTTTTAGATCTTCAAATAACTTCATACTGTTTGAATCTCCTTTTTGTGATCACCATCTTGGACAAGTCTCTAGAGTTTGCCAAAGGGGACCAGACTCTACTTTCTTGAAATTCCCTTTTCATAGATTTCCTCTACTCTGTTTTCTGTCTGTCTTCTTCTCCTGTCCCTAGCCATTAACTTTCAATACACTTTTAGGATTTTTCATTCTGTCTTTTTCCCTGAGTGCTGGAGTGATTAAGCCTGCCAATGAGTTCTACCTCCAAGCTTCATTGTTTTCCAAATACAAATACTAACTATGGATGTTTTCACCTATATTCTTGGAATCCAAAATGTATAATCCCCAGTCTGGATGCCTATCCTGAACATAAGTTCCATTAATTCTAGAGAGCCTGAAATAAAGCTCCGGACTCCCATATCTGATGGCATATTAACTAGACATATTTGCCTGAACATTTGAAGTCTATTGGCTGCAAAATACAGCCCTTCATATCAGACCCTGGAGAGCAGTGTCGGGGAAGGCCATGAAGGAAGGCTCTCATGCGGTTAGCCTGATAAAAGGAATTTTCCCAAGAAGTCTTTTCAGAATGAAGAATGACACAGACAAATGACACACAAGAATAGAATGTGCTCAAACTACTATCTCTCTACCTCAGACCAATGATGTCTAGTCTACCATGATGAATACAAGTTTGACCTGATAACTGTCCCACTCTCTAGTCGGATCCAGCCTGTCCCACAACACTGGCACCAGTAAATTTTCACAACACTTCGTAGCTACCCCTTTCCCAGCAAATCTGAACCTTTTTCCTGTATAGTACTTCTGACAGAGTGGGGACAATTCTGACCCATGCTGCAATTTTAATCTATAATAAATGAAACTTGTTTGCTTGAAGGTTCATCTCTATCTTTTTATTTAATTTTGACATAACCTATGGAGACTCTGTTGGCTCTTTTAAGCTCAACATGCCAATTTCACTGGGTTCCATCCCAAATGAAGTTATATCATAGGCATAATAACTTTAACAGTGATAAAAAATAAAATCTTGTAACAATTCTCTAATATCTGGCCTTGTTCAATGACCTGATGAGTTTTGTTGCCTATTCTTTTTTTCAAGCTAAAAACCAAGAATCTACCTTAAAACACATCATTTTTTAAAAAACTGGCTATGTGCAATTAATTACTAATTTCTAGCAGTTTTCCTCCTATATTGTTCTTAGTTATGCACCTCCATTTCCACTGACAATTTCTTACCTCAAGTTTTCAGTAGCTGCTGTGAAGGTCTCAGTTCTCACCAAAATCTTCTAATTTAATTGTGTTTAATTTTTTAACTACTAATGATTTTCTGGTTTTCCTATATATGATTCTATAAATATGTGTCAAATTCCCTTTTGTTTAAACACTGAACTGAATTCCTTTCTTTGGCATCCAAAAGTGTGCATTTTTAAAATCTGGAGTATATAAAAAGCTTATTGTGTTATGTGGTGTCTGGCAAAGCTAGAAAAATGGGCAAGAACTTAAAGAACAACAACAATAAACAGAAAATGAAGATTATGGCAGGAGACACTTTATTTTACTCACCTACTATATGTGTATAAGTTATATACAAATGTAGGGTTAGGAAAACGGGTAAAACTTATATCGTGTGAAGATATTTAGGCCAGTAATTTTTCTTTTAATGTGGATATTTTAGAGCAAATCTCAGGCAAAAACAGGCAAATCAATGACTGGTTGACCACTTCCTAGACGAAAAGGACAACTCTCTGCTCCAAGCACAGGATTACCTCAGGACTCAGCTCTGCCTTCGATGAAGGAAGCTTGGCTCTGTGTGCAATTTCAAATGCTGTTGAGTTACAAAGCTTTCGCTAGGAGCAGAAAGGCTTGTTTCTGAATAAACAATGTAGTTTGTTGCTATGTACTGGAGAAGCATGATGTTATTACTTGCACTTCCACAGCAATTTGTTTGTTTTCCAGTCAAAGAGTGATCCTTCCTCACATATTTACCAAGAAGAGATAAGAGAAATAAAGGTGGCTTCTGCTTTCTAGACAAAGAGCATTGATTGCTCCGGAAACCAGTAAAGACAAGTTAGCGCTAGATGGAAATCATAATAACACTATGATGATCTCTCTAGATGAAAATCAATAGAAAGGGAATGGCTTTATAGAAGATATACAACATTATTATTCTAATACCTCAGGTCATAAAGCTGAGGCATTTGAGTCTGACATGACATATTATCTGAAGTGACTGGGAAACTGTGGTAGCCAAGGTGATCACAATCATTCTTGATAGTGTCTACCACACCACCTCCCTCCTCACTACCCCACCTTACACTCTAGCAATGCGTTCTAGCTGTATTTCCTTTCAATTCTTCAATTTGCTGTGATTCCTAAACTTTGTTTTTATGTCTGGGTCTTTAACCTTGCTGTTTCTTCTGCCTATGCCTAGATCACTCTTGAACCAGATCTTAAGTGATTCAGGACTTCTCGTCACCCACGTCTCCTCTCAAAAGCCATTTATTACTGGGAAAGAACTTGCCAAACCCACTATATTTTGAAAAATCCTGTGTACTGTCTTAATTCCAGTCTCTGTTTATCCCAATTACTTCAAAGCCCACCCTTACTGTAGTTAATTCTATCTTGGTTAACATTTTCTCCTTTGTAGTAAAATGTAAGCTCCATTTATTATCTAGTTAAGTATTTTCCCCAGATTCACAAACTTCATTTGGAATATAGTTAATAGAAAATAAATATGTGTCCATGAGTAAACATCCTCCAATAACTATTTTTTTCTGATATGTAGTATGCCATCTCTCCTCCTATATTAGTCAGGGCTTACTAGAGAAGCATATTTAATGCAAAGCATAAAAAAATATAAAGAGATTTACAAGATAAGCTCACAATGGCTGCTCACAGAATCAGATGTAGAAGCATGCAAAAGGACTATCTGTATGCTCAAAAATCTAAAGAATCCAGTCAAAATCAGAGACCCAGGGCTCACTGTGGTGTCCTCTATGAGTCCGTATCAGGAGGCTAAGGAGTCTGTGCTGCAAGCCAGGAGATGACTTCCAAGGTGAAGGTGAAGACTAGAGCTCCTCTGAAGCAATAGTGAGCGTTTCTTCTTCATTTCCCTGTTACGCCGTTCAGGTAGCCAGCCTATTGGCAGGTAGCCAGCCTATTAGCAGGTAGCCAGCCTATTTGTATGTGGCCAGCCTATTGGTTGATGCCACTCACATTTCAGTGGTCTTCTGTCTTCAGTAAATCCCTTCAGCCAGACCCAGAACGATGCAGACTCAGTTTAGCAGAATGTTTCTTATTCAAGTTGACACGCTCATTTCATTTCCACACCTCCATCAGCTGAAAACAACTTGATGACAAAGCAAGGACAACTTCCCCTCTTTTTTCATCTCCTCTTGTCACTTTTATCTTGAAAAAAACTGAACAATGCAGCTCATTCCCTTAGATACTTTCCATTTTTAATTTTTTTTAAAGACTAGTCAAGTACCATAGTATGAAGTCATTTTTTAATTCTTTAGCAAATCCAAACTTTTTGTGAAGGAAAAGACTTGATATTATTGAAAGCCTGTAACTATAACTTATAACTACCAATAGTTCAATTTCACAAAATTAACTTGAGTGAGAAAAAATTGTCTACAACTAAGAAGCTCACTGGACCAAAGATAATTCTTTGACCCCATTCTACCCACAACCACACACACACACACACACACACAATTTCATTCATTGTCAAAGAGAAGGAACTAGAATGAGATACAACTTGATTGTCCATAGTGGACATTGGTCTTACCTGAGTATAATATGATATGCATGGTTACTTATATTTACTTCATATGATAATTAGCTGAAGCTTCACTGTTGAGACTGTCTGACACTCAGTTGCTTGCTTACAAGATAATGTGTAAGAGTCAGTTAAACTGCAACTGGTTTGCACAATAAGGTTGGTTCCAGTTTACTATGTATGGAGGCAGGTTGGGGCCACACTTTATCACTCAAGAAGTGAGATAGGTTCAAGCCAAACTTACTGCAATTGAATGCTCTTTTGGAGTGTGTTGGTTAATTTTCTTGGCTACTCCTAAGCCACATCACTCTTTGAGAGTAAAAAGCAGATGTAATTCATTGTTACTGATTTGTTTCTTTTGTGATCTGCTACTCCAGGGACAAATTACCATGAAAAATAATCTTCCCCAGAATAACAAGTTTCTTTGCTGTTCACAACCAGGAGCAAGTAGGAGAAAAAGCAAGTCAGCAGTTCTAATCCTCTAAGACTGCAGGCAGTTCAGTTGCCTAACTGCTTCTTCTGACTTTAGTTACTGCCCCATTAACTATAGTAAAGAAATTATCTTGGGTTCAAAGCTAAAGACAAATCACAGTTTTTATTCTGCAAGGGAAAATCCAATTATACCTTAAAAGTCTACATAAGTAATAATGGTATGGAATGTAGAAGAGAATGATTAAATTGCTTCATTAACTTATTAGTAACAGCTGGATTTCTTCTTCGTCAGTAGCTTTCTATTTTCCTAGAGTATTAATTATTCATTACATTCCTTTGCTAACTAGGAAAGTATTACTCTTTAGTTCAGTCTTTATACTTGTTACTGTCGCCATTTCTAGCTCATAGCTAAAAAAGGTTTTTGTTTTTATTTGCCACTACTGCTGAGTATATTTGTGGGATCATGATTAAAACTTAGAAGTATAAATTCAGGTAAAATCAATTTACTTTTTCTTTCTTAATCTAAAGATAAGGTTGTACCTGGTATCTTTTTGCAGCCTGCAGTATATTCTTCCACTATTTCTTTCTAACTAGGCATTCCACACCTTTCCTTTTGAACTGAACTGGAAAGAAAATTCAGGGGCTTCTTATTCAGTATCACAGTGTTTCAAGGAGCAAATGCACGACAGCGCCTTAACCAATCCCTGAGTAGCCAACCAGTGAGTATAGCATCAATGATTTTGGAGAAAGTTAACTAAGTATATCTATCATTTTGTCAGGTACGGTAAAAGAATGCATCAATCAGAAAACAAGAGGGGACTGTATTTGCTTCTGTCTGTAAGTACTATTGAAATCTATTACAAAAACCAATACAACAGGTATGGTGAGATGTATTTAAGCTCATTAAATAAAACAGATGGAAAAATGCACAATAGGAGGCTGGTGACATAGCTCTTGGAATAAAGCAGGGGTCAGATTTCAGAATAAGGATCTTATTTTATGAACTCAACATTCCTTAAAGCTTTGTCCAATATTTGTGTCTTATAACAATAACCCACAAAACTGGAGGATTAACATTGTTTCAAAGTACTGTTTAACATGTTACAGATACAAACAAAGATGTGAATCAAGTCATGAATATTTATGACATTATTTAATTCAATTTTCTATGGACTTTGATGGTGGGATTTACAATGTGTTTCCATCCTAACATGAAGATCTAATAATTGTCATTGCAAAAATATACCTCATGCACTGTTATGTACTTTCCTCCATTTCTGCATACCCTACCATCTGGAATTAAAATAGCAAAATAATATAAGGTGAAAACCACCCTTAAATTTCTTTTCTGAATGGTTATTGTGAATAAAAGAATGAAAACAAGAAAAATAAAGAGGTTCAAGACTACCACCAGTATCCAAAACAGGATGGAATTTACCTGAGCCCAAAGAGAGTATAATTTCGAAATTATAACTGGAAGTTAATAAATAAAAATCTGTAACAAAGAAGGTAATGTTACTTTGCTTCATAAAACAGTAAAACAAGTATTCAGTTGTAAGGACAAGAATTGAGGGTAACATTCAAATAATGAAGCAGATATAAAACCACAAGGAAAAGTGATGGATGTGCTCTCATGCACATCCAATAAAATCCAGACTGGTACATTTCAGAAAAGCAAATTTTTAATGTTTATAAGGAACATTAAAGTTGCTATTGTCCTTTGACTCAATGATTCTTATTCCTGAAATCTATCTGAAGTAAATATTCAGAAGTTAAAGAAGTACAAAACAGATTCATTAATGCTGTTATTTGTAATCATCAAATGCTACAAATGTTAAATTTGCAAGAATAGAAAAATATTTTGGTAAGTCATGGTTCATTCATTGAAATGTATTTGTGGAGGATAATATGTGGAAAATTATGCATTTAAAATGTTAGCTAATAAACACTGCACAAAATCCCTCATATGTTTATAACATTATAAACATATTATAACATTAATATGAAAAACATTATAACATTATAGCATGAAACATTATAACATTATAAACATATTATAACAAAAAATCTCTCATATTTTTATAACATTCTTATTTTAGTGTATTCATGATATAAAACCTCCATATTTATTTGTTAAAGGAATCCTGACAAATAATTTAATGATTGATTTAAATGGAATTTATTAAAGAAAATGGATGTGTGTTACTATGGAAAGAGCTCAAAATTTTAATAATCTGGATTTAATTTGTTTCACTACATGATAGAAACATTTAATGCTTATTGAATTTTCTGTGTGCTCAACTTTCCTCTGGATTAAGATAGAGCAATGGGAATCACTCTGGGTTATGACCAAAGGAACATAAAAAGCATTAGTCTCACTTCAAAAAGTGAGCTCCTGTGTGCCTTTCCTGCCCTGCTCCTTTGCCACCGATGGCATTTCAGAAGTGTACCCCGAAGTCAGAGGGGCCGCCCAGCCTACTGTAGGCTGTGACAGGAGCGAGCAACTTGCTCACTTGCTGTGAAGTTTCAGGGACCCAGTACTTGCATAGTGTACCCCGAACTCTCCTGATTTATATACTCCACTCACCAGTCCCATGAACACGAGATGGTTATTTAATATTTCTAAGCGTCTGTTTCCTCATTTTAAAAAATAGGTCTGAGGCTATTAAAACATACCTCAAAGGATGCTTTTAGAATTTAATGGAAAGATACACAGAAAATGATTGTACAATATGTTTGGTTAACTCTGAATTTCTTTCAGGCAAAATAAATATTTTCTCTGTGTCTCTCTGTTTACTTCTGGTCTGTCTGTCTGTCTGTCTCTCTCTTTCTCTCTGTAATTCTCACTCTTTCTCATAGTATTTTTTTCCCTCACATATATGATGCTTTGGAAGAGAAAGCAATAATTTTATGTTGAGGAATCTGTTAAAAATTTGTCAAAACATAGAGAAAAGATAAGGAGTGCCTCAGTTCTGAGAGCAGGCCAAGAAGAGGAAGAAGGGGAATCAGGAGCTAAGATACGAAGTAGAAGCTGAGTGATCTCTAGAGTTCAGTGAACCTCACAATAGAGGGCATTACAGAATAGAGTAGAAGATGGAAACTCACGTTGTTTTAAGACTCTCTTAAAAATAATCACTGTATACTTTCAACGAGTTAGAACTATGGCTTTACTTTGTGGGTTGTTAAATAAATAGACTCTCCATCTGTTCTACATAAAAAGTAAAATAGAATTTCTTTTGAAGAAAAAATAAAAATTGTATGAGAAAGGCAGCTGTGGAATTTAGCAAATTTTAAGAAAGCAATGAAGAGATGGGAGATTATATAGTTTAGAGAGAAGAAAATAACAACCAACACCACAGTCACAGAAATCATTACCACACTCTTGCACACTGGCCCAAACCATTTTAATATTATATTTTTCTATGGAGTTATAAGTTCCAGAGTTAACAAAAACTATGACATAACCTTGATGCTATACTGGATCCACTAAGTTATGTTCTCCCCCATAAATTCCACTATACACGACAACAAACCCCTTCATGAAGCAGGCACTAAAAATTTGGAAAACTAATACATGCATCTGTAGGATTCACAAGATTCCAGGAATAATCCAAAAGGAAAAATCTACTGATCCAATCCCTTTGGTACTGCATCACAAGGCTCTGCATAGAAAAGTCCATAAAAGCACCTAAGCACAGAGAAGCAAGCTGTAGTCTCTAATAGATTTTGAAGGGAATTGTCAGATAAAAGCTAATTTAGCTTTACTGAAATTTGCATTCTAATATCTATGGTTTAGACTTCCTGGAAATCAGACAACCTGGCTAAATTTATCAGGTCTCTCTTTTCCTCTGTCCATCCTCGCATTAATCTTCTGTATTCACCATAGTATGCTGTTGGTATTACATCTATTTTAAGAAAAAACCTGCCTTCCTTGGTATTCTACAAATACGTATTTGTAGAAAAGAAATTCAGTGTTACCAAACCTTTATATGGAGACTTTGCCCTTTTTCTATAAGCAAATGCTGCATGAAATAGGCATGATGTTGCTGTGACTGCTAGCAAGCACAGCTCTTGAGACACCATTTGTAAAATAATTATCTATATTTTGTTTTAGTCATTTTCCTATAGTCATTCCTATAGAAGTTATTTTTCCTGCACCTTAAGTTTCACCATTACAAGTCTTCAATTTGTAGATCAGGAGTGAAATTCAAGTGGAGGTATATTCTTATCATTCCTTTAGATATTCTTATGTTTACTTAAAAATAATGATGAAAGTATATATGGTGGGTGCATGAATGTTTGGAAATGCTTAAATCTCTGCATAAAATACATTGTCTTATCATTGGAGGAGCTCGGAACCTTGTTGCTGAAAGTGGCTGTGCTTCATTTTGTGGGTACTTAGGTCCTTATTTTGAGCATTGCTTCCTGGCTCCAGAAGGAAAGATGTGTGCTGCTTAATCTCCGGGAGAAGTTTGTCACTCTAGCTTCCTGACACATACTCAACATGTTATCATCGGGGGCACTCGTAAATTCATTGTCACTGAGGATGGCTGTGGTTCTTTTCAGGGAAGCCCTGGTCCTTATTTTGAGTGTCATTTCTTGGCTCCAGTGTAGAACCATCAACCTACTACACCCCATTGGTATAGACTTTCTAGCTTCCACCTTTGGGCCTTCCCAACGCAGATGCATAAAAGAGATTTGCATGAGTCATTGTCATGGGCTCTCCCTCCATCTGGACTTGTGGGAGGCATTGTCATGGGCTCTAGATCTTCAGCTGGACTCATTGCTGTGGGATCCAGGCCTTTGTTGTATTTTCTAGGTCATTAGTGCTGTGCAGATTTCCTGCACTTTCTCACATTTAACTCTTGGTGACCATAATAAAATAATATTATCAAGTCCGTGTCCTGTATGTAAGTGTTCTCCTTGCAAATCCCTGACTACAACAATACACAAAGGATGTGTTAGCAAAACACACAGAAATGTGGAGCACAACTTGATAGTTTCAACTAGGATGAAATCTCCAAGGAATTTAACTGTTAAGAAAACATTTCTGAAAATTAACATTTACGACTGCATTCCCAAAACTTCAGGGCACTCTTAGGTGCTCATCTATAATCATAAAAGTTTGAGAAAATGTGCTTTCTTAACTGACATACTTCTCAGAAGCTCTTGTTGGATTAATATAAATTATTATAAATCTATTAAATGCGGGGTCAATATAAAAGGAACAAGGGAGAGGACAGTGTAAGGGTGGGTAATATGATATGCTATGAAAAAATGCATCGCAAACATTGAAACTCCACCCAGAATGTAAAACTGCTGGGACCATGAGGATTAACGCATATTATGCATGTGTGTGCCTCTGCCAAAATTCAACTCATTAATCCATATAACTTATTTACAAGAATACAGCAAAAGTATGTGAAAGAAAAGTTTCAGAGGTTATTTGATCACAGAATTCTCCTGTACCCTGAAGAAAATATTTACACACATCCTGAACAACTATCTTATTTTTGGAATACACTGTAGTTTGGTAAATACACTACTTAGCACAGGGGCAGTAAAAGTTTACCACTACAGCAAATTTTTATCTATATTCCCCACATTAGTGGATAAAGGCACTTGATTTCATCATTGTCAATCATATGACTTAATTGTTCTGTGACCAGATAATTGACTTCACATGTGCTTTCATTATAAAATAAAAGTAGTTGCACATCATCATAATCCAATCCACATCTCTGGGTTTCTGCCAGTTTTAGATATTCAGTAGCACTGTACCAAGTGCTTTAGTATTAACTTATTAGTCATTAGCTTATATATTAATAACTGATGACCCCTGATATTATTATAGCCATACTAAATTCTAAAACTGACAGAAAAGTAAAATGAATGAAAGGAGCAGATTTATAGAATTTGAAAGAAATCACTTTGGAGATATTTTAACCAAATCCTCAATTCACAGATAAATAAACAGAGGATAAGTGTCAAAAGTACCTTTCCAGGATGTCATGGTCAGTTGGTGGGAATCAATTTATCACAGTCTGGATTAGATCACAATGCCTTAAGCAAAAAGAAATTAAAAGAACTCTTTAATCAGAAAAAGGGAAAAAGATAAGAAAAAATATATCCTAATTTCACTGTATTTATAACTGGTTTTTCATAAGCCTAGAAGTAGTTTAAAACAAACAAACAAAAAGGAATGGATTGTGATTAATTCCATGTTTGCTTACCTATCCCTCCCAAAACATCCACAACATCTATTAAATTCATGAATAGTAACTGGTTTCTTAGTAAATGTGATTTAAATGGCATTAGGCACCTATGAAGTAAGTGGAGGAGTTGTTAACTTTATGAAATGACTTTTCCAATTAACAGAAGGCTCACAGGCTCAGTCTCTTTAACTGTGACCTCACCTAGTCTGCTGCAAGCATCAGAAGCTGAGCACTAATCTTCAAGGTTCAGCAAAGCCAGGGCTGCATGTCCTCTGGCAAGTGCAGGAAACTCTTGTCAGACTTCCACTAACTCTGACCACAGGCTAAGTCACTCACACTGGAGCTTAAAAGACAGAATACAGCTGATGATAAATGATTTTGTTCCTTCTGGGTTTCTTCTAAAGAGCAAAAAGTTGTCTTCCAAAGAAGCTAGGGAGGAGCTACAATTTCAGCATATACAGTGTGCTTGACAGATAAAGTTCGCTTTCTTTAAAGCTGCTGAATTTAGTGTTATAAAACTGTCTTCAATGTTTGAAGGTTGAGGATTGGATATATGTCATGTTAATATTGTTGAACACTTTACAACTTTTTGAGTTATAACTGAACACACATTTTTCCAATTCGACACATTTTTTAATGAAGTTTCTGTTGAAATGTTCTAGAAATATTCATCCACATATCAAAATACCCATCATAATTCATGGCAAGAATTTGAAAAATCCATGTTAATGACTAGACAATAAAAATGAAAATGTGGTTATTCATTTAAATTTGCCATTGTGTATAATGTGGTTACACCAACTCTTTTGATATCAAAGCTGTTATAGAATTGTCTCTCAGAAAACCAGAAACCTTGTGTTAGTCAACCAAGTTTCATTGAACAAATTCTCTACATATGTTCTACATGTAATGTTCTGTTGGGATTAATTCTTCTGAAGTTTGATACAAGCTTTGGAAATACTTTCTCCACTCAAAATCCTTATTATGCAGTTCAAGTTTGTGTGGCTGCATGATTTGAACTGATATAAAAATGATAAGCACACTCTGGGAGGCTGAGTCAGAAGGACCACAAATTTGTAACAGCCTGGACAATTTAGAGATTAACACAGGCTCTCTCTAAAGAAAAATTTTAGAAGTCTGGGAGCATAGTTCAGTGCGAAGACCTGAGAAATGAACCCTATTGCCACAAAAAGGTGATATGCACAAATGAAGACTAAAATAGCAAATCTGAAAGATCCACTGGCGAGTACAAATTGCTATGAGACAGGAATTCCAGAGGAAGTTTGAAATAGAGTGTGCCTATAATTGTGCATAGAATTTTAATGAGTGAATGACAGAGGAGGAAATTAGAAATGGGAATATTCCAGTAAAAGAAGAAGAATCACAAAAATTATATTTACATATAATAACTGATTCATATAATGCACCATAATGATCAAGGGCATGTGATCACATCAAAAGACTCAGAAAAAATCATTTGACAATATCTAAAGTCATTTCATGATAATTAACATACAACAAAATACCAAAAAGCATCTTCTGCAATAAAAGGCATCAAGAAAATCATACAATTAACATCAAGAGTGGAAGATTGAATATGCTTCCCTCCATGATCAAGAAAAAGATACCATGTGCACTGTTCCCCAATATGCCTCTTAAATGAGAGAATTAGGCAAAAATAAAGAAAAATAATATACAATGAATGTAAACATTGTGCTTTGCAAATTAGTGCAAAAAAAAAAAAAAGAAGAAGATCTGGGATCAAGAGATAGAATGAGGTGCTGGGAGCCATTGAAGCTGGAAATTGATCACATGTGTGGGGTTAAAGCAAGCAAGCCCAGAAAAAAAAAAAAAAAGAGAGACAAAAACAAGTTATGTAAACAAGTTGTTCCAGCACCAAGAAGGCAAGGGGCTCAGGCCTGCCAAGCAATGGGTTGCTAAGCAGAGGGGCTGAAATTGACATCACCTTTCCCAGTGTATAAATAAAGGTGCTACAGTGGTTGAGCAGTTCCTTTCCTCCCATCAGGAGAGTAAGGGCTCCACCTGACCTCAGCTTTGTCTTTTCATTATTTTTCTCATCCTCTCACCAGTCCTTAACTGCAAGAACCTCAGGAGCTGCATTGGGTCATGGCAAGGAGGGAAAAGAAAAGAGTTGAAATGGAATTTAAGATGAGTTATATACATGCACAGCTTCACATAAGGAATGGAAACATTAGATATTGCAAACATATACTACTTAGAAAATTGGGGAAAAGAAAAAGAAGAGAAAAATGGAGATATACAGGTCAGACTCTTTCTACTTTCCTATGGTGTGGTCTAAGATAGAATATTCCAAGAAATCTTTTTAAAAACTAGAACTAATAAACAAGTTCAGCATGGTTATAAGAAATAAGATTGTAAAAAAATACATTTTATTTTCATGATGGCAATAAAACAATTCCATTTAAAATGATACCAGAAAGAATAAACCTGAGAATATATTTCTTTAAAGTACAAAAATTGTACACCAAAAATTATGTCATTGAAAAAATAAAACAGCCCATAATGATAGACTTACTAAGGGTCCCACTTCCCAAATTTATCTAAAGATTCAATACAAATCCTGTTAGAACCAAAATTAGCCTTTTCTTTTTCTTCAGAAATTAACAATATTTAAATTAACAAAATTCAATAGGTTCAAAATAGCCACAATTAAAATAATCATGACTTTAAAGAACACAGGCCCATTCACACTTTCTGCTTTCAAATCTTACCCAAAGCAGCAGAAATCAAGTAGTTTTAGTTACTTTCTTGTTGCTGGGACAAAATACACCAACACTCACAAATTGAAGGGGAAGTTAAACTTGGCTCATAGTTTGTGGATGTTTCAGTACTTAGTCAGCTGATGCTAAGGCAGGACAGTTTGGTAGAGGACAAAACATAAGAGAAACAGCTTATAGTATGGCAGACAGGAAGCAAAGAGATCAAATGAGGAGGAGGGATCTTCCCACCAGGATTCATCTCCCAACATCACATTCAATTACCAACTCATGAGTGGCCTAAGCCTGTGTTACACAACCAGGATTCAGTCACCTCCAAAAGCTCCACCTATGAACACATCAGCTTTGGGGAAACATCTATATACTAAGCATAACATCAAGGAAGAGTGTCTCTGGTATAAGGTAAACATATAGATCAATGGAATATAATTAAGAATCAGAAATTAACTCTAATGTTTAAGTGATCAATTGTTCACAAAAGGCAAAGGGTAAGATAATTCAATGTGTATTCCAATAAATAATTCAGGGACTATTAGTTTATCTGCTGCTATGTCCTTGTCTGGAAATATACCAATGGAAACTCTGAGAAAATAATTCAAATCAAACAGAAAGGAATTTTACTGAGCTGCATAAAGCATGAAACTGAGTAGTCTAACAGAAAATGCTCAAATATGCTGAGGCAAAAGATTATTTATCAGGAGGTAAAGGAGGAAGAGTGGACTGTGATGCAGAGCTGACAATATGTTCTCATATTTTCTAGAACATGTGTCTTATGTTTTCCAAGGGTGAGATTGTCATCTGAGTGTTCTAAATACCTCTCATTGTTTGAGCAGAGTATTATTATTATTATTATTACTATTATTATTGTATGGAGAATGCCCTTTACTATTGCTGGTTCAAATGCATCAGGAGTTGTGACTGGAATATTCTGTTTGAATCTTCCATTGAACCTGTTTATTAGATTGAGCAAAATAAATCCGTGATAGTTTAGTGAAGTAGAAATTAAGTAAATGTGATGATCTTATTACTCCTCCATTCCTCTAGGACAAGAAGACATTCACATGAAAAAATAAATAATTAGAACCAAAGAGAGAAGTTGGAACCCTTCCTTAGACTATGCACAACAAACATTTACTCAAAATGTATCAAAGAGTGAAAGATAAGAGCTTAAACTATAAATTCTTTCAGGAAATCACAAGGCCACATCTTTCTGATCTTGGGTTAAACAATGATTTCATAATACAAGCAATCAAAAAGAAGATTGTCAACTCTTACTTCATCAAAATTAGAAACATTTGTGCTCAAAATGATACCTTAAAGAAAGAGAAAAGACAACCCATAGACAAAATATCTATCCATCATACATCAGATAAGAGTTTGTATCCAGAATTTATAAATAACTCTTAAAACTTAATAAAGAGATAAATCATCAATTACAAAGGTCAAAAGAAGGAACTGGAGTTATTATGCTGAATTAGACACAGAAAGGAAAATGTTACACAAACTCAGCTGGGTGTGGTGCCTCACGCCTGTAATCCCAGCACTGGGGAGGCTGAGGCAAGAGGATCACTGTGAGTTCAAAACCAGCCTGAGCTACAAAGTGAGCTCAAGGCCAGCCTGAACTGAACAGGGAGACCCTGCCTCAAAAAGACAAAAAAAGAAAAAAAGAAAAACCCACAATGTTACACAAGCTCGCTTATATGGAGAATCTTTTTAAAAAGTCAAACATATACAGGTAGGAAAATGTAGATCAAAGGAAAAAATAAATGATCCAAAGTAGTAGATATGACTGGGGTAGGGATGCACACCTGTAATCCCAGTACTCAGGAGGCTGAGCCAGAAGGATCACAGTGAGTTCAAGGCCAGCCTGAGCTACCTAGTGAGTCCAAGACCAGCCTGTACTGCATAATGAGACTGTGTAGCAGATATGCAGAATAAACAAGATGAAAGTTTTAATGGGATATATAAAAGAGGACTACATTTAACAATGGGGTAGAATATTCAGGATTTTTGCTAAATGAGTAGATTATAGTTCTTCTTGCTCCATCTTATGAATGAAAATAGATGAGTGTGAGAGATGAGAGATATATTCATGCATTTGATTATGGCAGCAATTTCACTATGTATGCTACATCTACCTCAAAACACCAACTCATATATCTTAACTATACACAATAAAATATATTTTTAAAAAATTACAACAGGATTTGAGTAGAGATTTGTTCAAAAATGATATCCAAATGGTTAATCTTTTTAATGACATTTAGCATGGTAATTCAGGAACTATAATGGAATATCACGATGTAATACCATGTCACATTTGTTAGGCTATCTATAACCAAAATTACAACAAATAATAAATTCTAGTAAACATATATTAAAAGTTAAACCTTAAAAATTGCTAATGGTAATGTAAAGATGATGCAGCTTCTTTTGAAAACAGGTTGATTATTTTACAAAGTGTAAATATAGACATCATTTGATCCCGTAATTCTGATCTTCAGAGGTTCCCATGAAAAATGAATGCATGTCCACTCCTACCATATATATTATTCACAGAAATATTATTCATAATCCCCAAGAAGAAAAACATGTGTACATCATGAATAAACTCAAAATCATTATATAAAGTTTAAAAACTGTATTTATAGAGGTGAAATAGTCCATGATGCTGCCTATACAAACTATTCAAGCAAGAAGTCCTTACAGACAGAAATTAGATCAGTATTTGTCTCCAACTGAGAGGTGAAGGAGTGGAAGAAGGGGGGGCACTGATTACTAGTGGAAGCAGGGTTCTTTTTATGGTATGAAAAAAGTTCCTGAAGTTAGAACCTTTACAATAAACTTAGAATAGAGTGAAGATTAAAGAATTCTGTGATCCACTAAAAACTATTGGATTATATACTTAAAACAGATGTGGTTCACAGTACATAGTCATAAATCAATGAAGGGTTAAAGAAAACTGGAGATAAAATTTAAATCTTACTTTTACCAATTAGTAAGGTTGTGACCTTGACTCATAACCTCTCTGATACATGATTTTCATATGTTACAAATCAAGATAAAAAATAGCTATTTTATTGCTATTGAGAAAATTCAAATAAAAGCATTAAATCTTTGTAAAATGTTTAAACATGTAACAGTGGAACGCAGTACGCTTCCCTCTCTGTAGTCCACTGCTTTCTATGTGTCCTGTATGTTTAACAACTGGAACACAGATGCAGTAAAGATTCTGTTCCCCTTTTTCTATTAATTCCCTATTATGTAATGAGCATCCTGCTTGCATTGGGCAAGAGTGAATGGTAAAAATAATTAGACATACTTTCTTCCTCCATAGAATGTACAGTGCAGTGGAAGTTAAGACAGTGTTCACGTAATTTTAAAAATTATATCATTACCCCATCATTCTGTGAGTGCTTCAAAAGAAAAGCACAAAGTCATAAGAGAGTACTTAACAGGAGTTAAGATGAGTTAATCTCGGGGTTTGGGAGGAGAGTATGATTTGGGGTAGTTTCTCCGAGGAAGTGTTTGAGTTGAAATCTGAAGCATAAATAGCACTTAACTAAATAAAGAGGAAAAATAAAGGGGAGAACAGATGAGGCTGTTCAGAGTTGTAGGATGGGAGAAAACATGAGACAACCAAGGAAAATGAGGTATGGCAGGCGTGGGTGTGCAGAGAAGCCAGACTGTGCAGAATCCACAAGTAAAACTAAGAATTTAACCTCTGATCTAAGAGCATTTCAAGTCAGTCAGGGCAATCAAGCAGGGGGACCCTGACTACATTTTGGTTTTCCATGATTTACAAATATAATATGGAATAATGAGGAAGGAAATAAGTAGCCATAGAATTGAAAATTGGAATAATGAGGAATAATGAGGGAATAATGAGGAAGGAAATAATGAGGAAGGAAAAAAGTAGCCATAGAATTGAAAATTGATGTCAAGAAACAGGAATAATTTCAATGATATTGGTTGCTATTGGGAGTTCTACTAAGGGGAAGTCAGAGAACATAGCCATTAAATTTAATAAAACAGAAAACATACTTGATCCATTGATTTTTATTACTATAAATTGCTAGAGTCAGGAATGAGAATAGAATAAATTGAAGCACTGAGAAGGAAAGTACTTTATACTACAGAGCTGACGCCAGTTGTGAAGAAGGATTAAAAAGCGAGGTCACAGGACTTGCTTTTGTGATCTTAAAGATGGAAGACTGTTAAGTGTACACATACATAATAATGAGAAAAGTGCACTAGAGAAGAAGGTAGAGATTGATGGCAGAGATTGAAGATGGTGGATAAATGATTTGGACATAAAAGATAAAAGAAAGATAATTGCAGCCATTACACATTAGGTATAATTAGGGATCAGGAGTGGAAAGAACTTCTTTTGAAACGGCCCTTCTTTAATTTGGTAAAAGGAAGATAATGTCATGTACCAACCAAAAGGGTGGAAGTGACAGGGTTAGAAATCTGAAAAGAGGGAACCTGGGGAACTGGGAGAACAGGCAGCCAGCTCGCTGCCCTGGTAATTGGCTGGGGCCTCACAATCCGCCACCAATCCAGGGTGAGAACTATCAGGGTCTCCTGAGGTCTGTACCATGTTGGAACTTGGGGTGCTGGGAGAACAGGCAGCCAGCTCACCACTCTGGTAAGTGGCTGGGGGCCTGCCAGTGCATGGGCTAAAAATCAAACGTCGATCCATTCCCCACCCCATTAGCAACTGGGAGCCAGAGGTCTGAATATTTCTTGGGAGGATAAACTTATGCAGTGTGGCAAGTAAGAGGGATTTCCTTCTACCATCTCTTTGAAGGCAAATACTTTTATCACTGTTTTGCTCAGTTCTGATTAATAGTACTGCTCTGTTCAATATTCTGTTTTTATAAGTTTGGTATTTCCTTCCATTTTGCTCTACCTGATTGAAAGAACAAGCTAATGTGAACAGAACAGGATGTACTATTGTGCCTATTGCTGTTGTCCTGGTGACCTGCTGTGAGATTCTGTGCCAATTTCTCTGCACTGTCTCAGATGGCTTTGTTTTGTCTTATTCTGCTGTACTTTACTACCTTAAAAAATAGATAACAAAGTAACAAAATACCTCCAAAAAACTCCCAACTCCACCAAAGCTGACCCATGGGGCATGGATGAGGAGAAACTCAAAAACAAATATAATATGATTAAATATATATAATATGATTAAAAATTAAGTAACAAAACAGATTAGTAATGTACTGAACAACTTGAAACATGATATAGCTAAACAGCTAATGGACTTAATATAATATGATTAAATGATATAGCTAAACAGCTAATGGACTTAAAAAGCAAAAGTAGGAAAAGAAAATGCTCTAAAGAATATAACTGCATTTACCTTTAAGTGTGTAGGATTGGTAACCATGTTGCTAAATTTTTATTAGATCACTGAATAGGACTGTTTGTAGCCTCACTGAATGTCCACTTTGTATGCTTTAATTTTGTAACTTGAACAACTATGTCTAAGAAGACAATATGTTATTTATCAACTAGTGATTTCTTACTGTTTATTTTTTTTCTGAAATTTTGTATTGCTTCTACCCTTTTTTCTGTTTTGCTTTTTTTCTCCTTAAATAAAATTTTAAAAAAATAAATCTGAAAAGATCTAAACACAATAGAAATAGTTATTGTAGGGAACAAGAAAAAAATCCAGGTTATGCTGAGGGTTTATTAGTGAATATTAGTTCTCAATTTATTATGGAATGAGCTTTTCCTGATAGTATTCTTCTACTCAGGTATGGGAAAAACGAAAGTGACATATTCTAGAATGAGTTAATATGATAGTGTTGAAAATACTAAATAACAAGGACCAGGGATATAGCTCAGTGGCCTAAGTGCCTACCTGGCAAATACAAGGTCAGAGTTCTATTCCTGATACCTAAAATGATAATGATGATAATAATAATAATAATATAGAGGAGCCTCAGGTCTTCCAGAGGTTCATGGAAATAACTTAAAAAAAAAAGAAAATATTAAACAACAGAGAAGTTTAGATTGCTATTAACAGAGATAAGAAATGAAATGAAGAGCCATAGCCTTATGAGTGAGCATAACAAAGTATAATTATTTAAAAAACCACATCTTACCCTATTTTATCATCTTTGTCCTTTCTTCCAGCTTCTTTCCCACTTACAGTTGCTGCTAACAGAAAATAGCAGAGATTTAGAGGATTAAGACAGAGAAGGAAATATTACCACAAGCAGGTGAGATGGAAACCGTATTTGCAGTAACCTAGAAGCTGTGAGCTGATGTAACATTGTTCATGTCTTAGAATTCCTTAGCTTGCAATAAGTGCTGTAAATTGATAACATGGATGTTGCTGCCTGAATTTTAACAGACTTATTCTTATGAGCCAAATGAAAAAGACAAAAACATCCATCATACCCAGAAGACTGCCAAAAAAATCAACAACTATCAGTAGTGACAGAAACTACCATTATTGAGAATCTTATGCTAATTGCTTTCACTTTATACAATTTATGTAGTTTAGCAATATTTTTAAAGGATAGATTCTATCTTTCCTGTTTTATGTTAAGGAACTAAAAGCAAAAAAATCTAAATAATTTATCCAGGTTACTCAACTACTGGCACTAGTCTTTAAATGCAGTTCTATGAACTCCAAAGCCTGTTTTCTCAAGGTTCCAGATTCTGAGTCACACATAAAATCACGTGCCTTCTACATCTTTATCTCTGCATATGTAATGTATGTTACACAGCATCAACAAACCTAAGAGATTAAATAAGCTAGTTAATTTTTTTAATTATCTGGTTTAATGTAGTAAGAAAGAGGCACAAAAAGATTGCAACATTTTTAATCAATACTTTATTGCAATTTTCCCAGGCAAAGTCAGCATTGGACTGATAATTTTATCCTTTATATTGAATGACTGTGGATGTAAAATAATATAAGTAAAATATCTGCAATGTAACGTGAGGAGAAAGAAATTGAATATATGAAAGATTAGACTGGAGATATGCAGTCTAAGAATACAAAATATCACTTGAAAACCCACTGAATCAACTTTAGCTTTTTAATTATGTCAAGCTGTACATTTTCTTAAACCCCCTTCATAATTTTTAAAATGTTCTCTTGCAAGCACTGCTTCAGGGAAAATAGCTAATAAGGGTGCTCAAATGGGATTCCTTATGACACTGTAATTTATATGGCCTGTCTTACAAATTCAGCTATAAAAATTCAAGATACCACCACCAAATCTAGAATCTGTACCCTCACGTCACCCACTGAGAAGCCAAACACTGAGTTTTCCAGGAGGAGACAGACGAGACTTTCCTTAGCTGAGGCCACAGCAGTAGGTGCCTATGGCCCGTCTGCCCAAAGGGAGATTTCAGGCAGCAGCAGTAGCAGCACACTGGCTCATCTCCCTTATTTTAAAACTACTTTGGGGGCCAATGATTTCAAATATAGTGAAAACTACAAACTATAGAAATTATTATTGCAATGTTGGCACCTTAAATTACACTCAGGAATAACTAGAGGCCAGGGCAATGTAGTTTGTTATGTATTGTGTCATGTAATTATTTATCTAAACTTCATACACTGAGAATAACAAATCAAACTATTATTGCTATGACAGCTGAGTAAAGTTAGCCACCACCAGGAACGCAACTTCAAAATCATCAATTGACAAGTAATTAAGTTTGAAATTAATCAGTATTACAAATTATAATATAGATATGCATTTTAACTTTTCAAATTCAAATGTTTTTCAAAAAATATGGGGCATACATCATAAAGTACTAGTTACAGTCCACTCTGTCCTATATTTATTTGGCTATGTGATCCTTATATAAAATGACTTTATATAAGACTATGAAATTACTAAACAAAGCCAGTTATAATATAACATCTTCTCTTGAAATCTTCTTTTCAGTGTTACACAGTCCACAGCCATTGTCCAACCAATTTTTCTTCACATAGAGTAACACTTATTCCTGTTTCCACAAGTTTGGAATACAAAATTCTCTCAACATCTTAGAAAAGGAATTTTGACCCCTTTATATTTAGCAATAAACCCAACTGTTTCCCCGCACTCCCATTATGCTCTCCTTTCTTAATATATAAACCTGGCTGAAATTACTATACGGTGAGAGATGAACTGAAGAATGGAAACCGGCAATAACTCTCTAGGGAAATAAGGGAGGGAGGGGAATTTCCTTCACCTGGTAGACTTCATCAAGGAAAAATGTTTCACATTCATACTTAATAGTAAATAATTGACTATTTTGCATCTAAAATTGGCACCAAACTCAGGGTAACCAGTTCAATACTGTGCTAGAAGTGTTACCCAGTGCAACAAAGAAAGAAAAATAAATAAATGGAATGCTGATTGGAAATGGGGAAATCAAATTGCTCTTATTCATGAATGTCATAATTATTTATGTAAAAGCATAGCTGGATCTATAAAAGTCTCCTAGAACTACTGAATGAGTTTATCATGTTTGCATGATATAAGATGGATAATGTATACATACACTCATATATATATATATATATATATATATATATATATATATATATATATAATGTAGGCATCAAACAAAATGAAATATGGAAACATGGGTATAATTCTAACAAAAAAATGGGCTATGTTTGCTGAAAATTGCAGAACACTATAAAAAACTCGAGACTTAAATAAGAAAGACCATATTTCTTGATTTGAAAGACATGATATATTTAACATGCTAATTCTTCCCAAATTCATATGTAGATTTAATGTAATTCTAAACAAAATCTTTGCAGTATTATCTTGACAACTTAGTCCATTTGATTCACAAGTTTATGTGGAGGGGAAGTAGAAGAATATTTCTTTGTTTCATGTTTTTGTGTTCTCCAAAAAGTTATATATTTTCCAAAAAAAAGAATTATTTCAAATAAAGATGGTGAAAAAAAAGGAAAACAGGAAACAGACCTTTCAGTACTGCATTGCATATGACCAAGATTCTGTGGCAAAGAAAAAAAATACACTCTAGACACATCAAAGAATTAAAAGAAACTCCCTATTTCCTCTCCTAGATTGGATGCAGTAAACATTTCTCTAACTCCAAGGTCTGCAGTAAGTTCTCTCTTCTGGTTTCCTTTTATTCTTCAGGATTTCTAAATATGATCAAAGTGATACAATAAATCTATAAGAAGTTAAAGGGCTTTGCCCAACCTTTCTAGAAAACAGTCAAAAATGCCACTTGTAGTTAGGTCAATTAGGAGATGACAAAAGACTGAATTCCTAAATCTTAAATGTAGGCCTTGGATCTGCCAAAACAAGCTGTTCCAGTAGCATAGATTTAGGAACAGGGGGCACCCTAATACCTAATTTTATATGAGTATTACATAGAATAGTCAACAAAGTAGGTCATCTATGTTTTTAAAAATACTTATGCTAGGGGGCTAGCTATATATTAAGATCTCATTAATTTGCTGTAACTTAGCTTTAGTTGCTAGAAATTAATTTATATTTTAGGTAAAACAGAGTTCATAATTGTCTGTGCAAATAGATTTGGTGTTGCTACGTTTTTCTGGGTTGCCAAGATACAGGGCCTTGGTTCCAGGACACGTAACATTAGTAAACCATGTAAATTTGCCTCATGGTAGTGAGACAGTGACTGGGCAGGAATGCAGACTGGAGTGGCCCCCCACACACACGTCCTATTCTTCCCTTCCCCTACCTCTGATACTTTTCACTGAAATTCACTCACAGGATTCCTTTATTTCATCCTCCTTTGTTCATCCATTGCCTTTTACTCCAAGGAGGTATTACCAGTAGATCCTTCACTTTTCCTAGAAGGGCAGATCCAAGTTGAAGTTCATGTGGAAATACTGTGGTCATCAGGAGCAATAAAAGCAATGGTTATTTTTCAAAGGCCAGAACATTTGGAGGAATTATGTTACTTTTCTTGCATCATGACCAGCATCAGTTTGCTCATTTAAAGGGGAAAGAGAAGATGAATAGGGAAATCTTTGGCTCATTTATGTGAATGATCTTTAAAATGTTACATTTTAGTTGTGCCTTTTTTTAAGGGATTCATTTATTCTGATAACTTGAAACCCAATCCTAAAGAAGTCACTGATAGAGATTTTTAAATTACTGCAGCAACTTAGTACAGATATATTTCACCTTTAGTTCTTAATACAGTAGGGTCAGACAGCCTGGATTCAAATCTCAGCTCTACCCAGGACTCAGTGTGTAACTTCAGACTTAGATTCTCTTTCCTAAAATGGGAATTCAAATACACTAAAGGCCCTAAAATGAATTTGAGGGTGAAGCTACTTATATGTAAAGTACATACTGAGTGCTTTTAATAAAGCACAGTTCAGTCTATTGCTTGTTCTAGAAAACAAGTCTTTTATAGAATCTAATAGCATATTGTGCTGGGAAAGGACAAACCTTGAAAGCAGGATTTTCGATGGAGTCTAGATGAGGATCACATAAGTACCCTGATAGTGTAAGCCTGGAGCAACGAAGAGTGTATCTGAAGGAGAGAGAAAGTCAGGACTCCTGAGCAGCCTGCTACCAATGTTGTTTATTAAAGCAGTAAGGGCTCTTTCTCATTTCTCTAATAAGCTGTGCAGTTATTTGTGACTTATCTTCCTGACTGAGAGTCTTCTGGAGTAGAAAGAGGATGCTAATGAAAGCTATAGAACAGCAAAATTATGTTGAAATGGCTTTAGTTCTTAATGCCCAGGCAGCGTGAAAATATCTCTAAAAGTAGCTACTCAACATTTATTTTATGGTAACTGACACCACCATTATTAAAATCAAACATACCAGATTTTGTACAAGTCATATCAAACTAACATGGCCTGGGCTTTTTCTGTGGCCTGTTTTCTAATCAGTATTTGTTTTCACCTTAAGAGAGATGAGCCTTCATTCTTTTCTGGCCCTTTGCTCTTCCTGTTTTTTCCCTACCCCATTATCTCAGGAAACGGAATGCTTTCATAAAAATTGCAGTATATTAAAGCAAGTTGTCTAAGGAAAGGTAAACACAGACTGTAAGAGGCAGAAAGGAAAATGAGCCCAGCTGTGCCTCGGGAAGAGAGCAAGAATTTCACAGAATGCATAGCTGCTGAGAAAGGACCACATTCTGAATCAACCCAAACAAAATTACAGTGACTCACCTATCTCTGATTTCTTTGGAAGCTCTCAGGGTCTCCTCACAAACTTGGGCACCAGGCTCTATCTTGAGGTATAAATATGATTCTATCCCTGTATTTGTGAGTGACTTCTAAAAGGTATTTCTTAGGAGAAGTTTTTTCCTTATGTTACAAATATATCATGTACTGGAGAGTAAATGGGTTTAAATATAATGTTAGAAATTCAGTTTGAAAGAAATATGGTAATATTCCAGGCCCTTCTGACTTACCCTTTATGTCTTGCTTTGCCAGAATGGTGCTGGTTTAAAACAGTTTTCCCAGTGTATGTACGAATGACATCCTTGCTCTAAACATAGTTCAGATTTTAGCAGTCAATTATATAGTTACCCTGCTTTTACTACCATTTACTACTATTCCAATAACAACTGGACTGAAAGCTATAAAGCAAGTGTTTGAATTCCAGCCCCTGTCATTCACCTTGGGCAAATGACTATCTGAAGTTTTTACAATGACAGAAGTGAAAATGTACTGTGTATGAAAAGTGATCTACAAATATTTACTTACTCTGAGTAGCATCATATACAATTTGCATCACAAACATTGGGAGTAAAAATATTTTTAAAACAGTTGCAAATAGACTTTTACAAATACTTTCTTAATATAAATGATTATACTTGATTGAACTTCTAATGCTTCATAGGACTTATAAAACAGAAATTTTATCTCATGATTTTTGAGGTCAGAGCTCAAAAATTATGGTGTCAAGATTGTGCCAGTGTCAAACTTTGTCTGCAAGTCCTTTGAAAAAACCTTTTCTTGCCATTTTCACATTCCAGTGTCTGAAGATTGTCCTGTGTGCTATCACTTAGATACAGGTAAGTCTCAAAAGTTCACTGTCTTAGTTATATAAGTTAAAGGGGAAAAGGTTTATTTGTCTCACAGTTGGGAGGTTCACTACACAATCAGCTGTTGCCACATGGCAGAGGGGCAAATGTTCCTGTTGGTGAAAGACAGCAAAAGCAACACGAGCCAGCTTGTGCTTCAGACTTTGTAAAGGTAGAGTGTTTTAAAAAAGAAGTTCCTACCCCTACTGCCTTAGGGAAAGTATCAAAGTATTTACTATATGATACATGGAAAAGATGCAGTTTCTCAAGTAGCTCCACACTGGTTCAGTAGAGCCATCAAGTGGCTCTACATGGATAAAGGAGTCCCGGTGAGGTGGGAATATGACCCGATCTCACAGGAGTTGGTTAGGGAGCACAATAAAGTGGCTGAATACCGCTTTTCATGCAGAGTTAGTGGGACCCAATATGAAGAAAACAGTCCCTTAGTATGGCTGTTTTCTATCCTATGAAAGATGCAAGCATCTTTCCATCTTCAAACAGAGGCATCTGTGCGGTGAATACTTGAATTTCACAAGGGATGATATTTTGTGGCCTGAAACTGGGTCTTCTTCTTCATGGAACACCATTCTAAGAAACCAAGACATAGCTGAATCTCTCCATGGGCCCCTAGACCAGCCATGGAAAATCTCATGAACCATGCCCCACAGATTTCACTGACTTTGTCACTTGATCAGATTTGAAAGTTTGACCCTGCCAATTGAAAAAGGAATAGCTTATCTACAATTTCAATATGAACTAGGAAGTGGTGAAAGATAGATATGGGATAACAGTTTAAAGTATGAGGCTACTTTTAGTTAGACAATTTTTGCTTAAAATATACAAGATGGAGTGAAATCCCTGTGTTCATTTTTGTTGTTGTTGTTTGTGACTCTATCTCAGGAAAAGTTCAAAAGCTATGGTGGGTAGCCTTAAGAGAGAGACAGTTTTGATGGCCTTGTCCTTAGATCCCTGCCTATGTCTTGGGAGGATATGGGTCTTTGCCTTCTGCTTCATATAGAAATTTTGATGGGATGCCAGACACCTATGACCCAATTTCTGGACATGGATTTTTCTGTGTTCTGTGTTAATAGTCAATATCTGGAGGTGAGTGAAAGGAGAAAAGCTAGAGTGATAGGCATTGCAATTAGTCATACTTTAAAACTCACCCAAATTGTCTCAGGAAAAACAGTGGATGATTGAAGATAAGAAAACTGAACCCTGGGCACAGATATGTGCAGCTTGAGACATGCACCAAGTGTGAGTCAATGTTCCTGACTCATGGCACTGGAGGACTGACCGCCCCTGCTCTTAGAGAGGAGTAGGTCAGACAAAACACTCATTTCCTGCTCTAAAGAGACCCAAAGAAATCTACTTCCCATCTTCATGGGTATTATCATTTCCTATGGGGAACTCTGGGTAATGCGGGAAGTCATGGGTGAACTAATTCAATGACTTTATTCAGTTTTGATTTATTTCTCTGGAAAACCCTCCTCTAGATCTACAGCTGTAGTTGGGGTCTAGAGCTTTATCCCTCCTCTGACATTTCACTTTGAAAGCCAAATGTTTAATCATGAGGTTCTAATTGTTCCACAGTATCCTGCTTCCTTGCTAAGAAGAGATTTGCTAGAAAATTGAAATAAATTCTCAAACTCTAGGAAAGGCCAAAATGGTTTTACCTGGTAGACTACCCCAGGTATTGCTGACCTGATTAGCCAAGATATGGATACTGCTGCATGGTACAATAAAGTACTCAATTTAAGGAAAGCCTTCATACTCTATATCTCAAAAAAGACAATTGCTTTGAGTGTCTTGACCCAAAGCTAGGACTTCAACAATACCCAGTGGAATAATTTTCAAAAACATTGGATGAGGTAGCTCAGAATAGTCACCCTACCTGAGAGCAGTAGCTACAGATATACTAACAGAGGAAGCTGAAATATTAACTTTATTGGAAATGTTGACTCTCCATCAGGTCCGAACATTCTGGAAACAAAAGTTTACCTGCAGTTGCCAGGGAAATTGCTTGCCAATTATAAGGCCACACATTTAGACATAGCTGAGATTATAAACACTTGTACTACTCTTAGACCTGCCTCTTTGATGCCTATAGATTCAGAAGGAAGCCACTTTTGTGAACAATGATTTTCCAGACCTATGCACTCAGGCAGGGCATCAGTGACCTCCCCTCCAGGATGTTTAATGGGTGTGAGCCACTGGTAGAAGACACTTTTTCCATGGAGGACATCAAATGGCAGGATGTGCAGCTGTCATTCTACAACAGTTCATTTATGTCAGGGATCTCTGCTCACAAAGCTCTATCTGGATATTCATATTAAGAAAAGAGAAAAAAGCTATATATCTGTAGAGATTTCCATTATGCCTTTGTGACGTTACATGCACATACAAAAATCTGGAAAGAAGGAGCTTACTGACTAATAAGCAAACATTTATAAAACCCAAGCAGGAAATTTTACAACTCCCAGAGTCATTCCCTGTTCCCAAGAACGTTGCAGTCATGCATGGAAAGGTATTCCAAAGAGACACGCCTGAAGTCCTGTTGGAAAAGCAAAAGGCTGATAGGGAGGCAAGAAAGACAGCCTCATGGGCCCCCAAGACCCCACCCTTATTCCAAGTTATTGAGAAACCATTCTGGTCCTTCCTCAAGAGCAAGGCATAAAAATCTTACATGGGAAATGGTCACTAGAATTTTCACAGGGATAAGAAATAACCTATGCTGCAATACCTCAGGATCATCTTCAGAAAGCAAGACTGTCCTGTGTTGCTCCAGTCATACATAAGAAGAGACACTAATGACCCTAATTCACCACAGTTTAAATTGGCATCTATACTGAGGCTTCCCTTCTTAATTAATTCATTGTGGACAATCTTGCTAGGACTCAGGCTCTTGATAATTGATCTAATACCCCCCCTTGCCATTCTTTGTCCTCCATAAGCATGGAAATTCAATCTCCTCAGATTTTGGTTCTACCAACGTAA
Organism: Hydrochoerus hydrochaeris; assembly: GCA_004027455.1. NCBI lineage: Eukaryota > Metazoa > Chordata > Mammalia > Rodentia > Hydrochaeridae > Hydrochoerus > Hydrochoerus hydrochaeris. The sequence goes on along the minus strand of PVLA01008527.1, from coordinate 19,795 downwards.
TAGTAAAGTTTATTTCTCCCATCAAATAGGCAGTTCAATTTTGTCACTAATTCTTTTCTCATTACCTTCTAACTAATGTTTCTCTTCAACCCAGCCACTGAGCCACAACCCCTGCAGGATAATTTGGAGAGCAAATCATCCCCGGTAGATAAGGTCTAGAGCTCCTTTCAGCTAGCAGAAGCTATAGGAGTTCTCCACTCCCTCAGAACAGCATGAAGAATTGTGGAGCTCTGTGTCCCTCAGGAGGAAATGAGACAGGGAGACAGGTTGGGAAAGGAGGTGTGACCGCCCACCAGATGACATGCACAGCACTGTTCCCAAAGCCCTGCGTGTGGTCTTCTCGTGAGAACTCAAGCAGGGCTTTGATAGGACTGTCTAGACCTGATATCTGCCTGGGAAGCAGGTGACACAGAAACAGTCCACCGTGATTTTTTCCCCTGTGCTCTTTTGCTTGGCAGCCCACCCTAGTGCTGTGGGTGCACTTCTTTCACTACTTTTACTTGACCTAAACTCACTCAGCAGAGTCTGTACTTTGCCACCATTTGTGCTTGTTTTGACCAATTCTTTGATCAGAATAAAAAGAACTTAGAAACCACCTCCAAAAGGAGAGTCCAGCACCCTAAAATCTACTAGCCTTAGCACTAGACAAAGGCATCCCTAGGAAGAAGCTCAAGACAGGAATCCTCTTTGGGTAGGAACTCTGTGTTAAACTTTTGGTTTAGATGATTTTGTCTCTTACTTTTCTGCTCTGCATTTCATTTGTTTATATTGTAGAAAACCTGGTACTATGCAGTTACACCATCATTTGCCTAAAACTGAGTTGTTTTTTTTTCTGAACAGTAGTATCTAGTAATTTAATAAGTGAGGAAAGTGATTATTTTCCCATTTTGTTCTTGTATTTGAAGGAGTAAGAAAATAATAATTAGGAATAAAACATTTAGAATTTTTCAAGTTGCAAGATAAAGTGTACGTATGTTCAAGATAGATTTTAATGTTGATATGAAGTAACTCATGATGAATAGTACAAACAGTAAATGAGTCACTGCATGCTTTGCTAAGCATATTATTAAAACTCTATTACATTTCTTCAAATTTCATTCATAATCATGAGCTAATTGCTTTTATCATTTAAGGAAAGCAAATAAATGAGCTACATTTAAAAGTCATAGTTCTTTTTTCTGTCAACATACATCTCTGATACAGTAACATTTTCTTCTAGAAGTAAAATTGAATAGAACTATGCTGCTTTGCCAGATATTAAAGAAATACTGGGCTTGCTAGTTTTATTTGTAAGTGAACTTTCATACATTTTTTGAAAAAAATTATATAATATTATTTTGCGTTTATTTCTCTAACTTTTTGTATGACAAGATTTGTTCTCTCGAATGTACAAGTATTATGCTATTGATGTTTTAAAAACCTAACACTTCTTTATTTGCGAGAGACACAAGCATTGTCTGTTGAAAGGTGGGTGGATTTTTGATCACATTATATTATTGAGAAACAGAATCCAATCTCACTTAAAATTGTGAATCAAATAAGAATGGCAATATAATCCTTTATTTTTGTGTTTTTGAGACAAGGTTTCACTATACCTATTGATTACATTAATAAAGCTACATGTGTACACTTAAGGAACAGCAGGAACAAATTATTCTAGTACTTTGGGGTACATAGTCCATCTTTCCTTGAACTGTCAGTTGAACTCCCAGTTTCTTTCAGAAACTTTAGCCTAGTTAGTAAACAGAGGAAAAAACAAATAGTCACTGGACAGACTGCCAAGTTCTATAATAAATGTGTGTGAAGGTAATATGGATCCCCGTAGTACAGTGGATGCCAAAACCCTTAGAAAGTCCTTTGATACCACTATCCTTGTGCCTTGCTCCATCTCACACCTCTTCCTGTCCACAAATAGTGAGTCATCATTATTACAGAATGATGCTGCCTCTTTTGCCCTAGTTCAGAACAGTTCTGATTGGTCATGAAAGTCAATTCCAGATCTACCTGCAGAATTGGCCCAGGCCTTGTTGTGACTGCATCACAGCTCAGCTTCCTTCTGGACAATCCCACTTGCATTTCATCCTTCCAGTTATACTAGTATTCACGGCAAGAACCCATCCCAAGTAAATACCTTACATACAAATTTGACCAAGAAAGCTTTTTACATGTTTTATAATTTAAGATAAATCTCTCACTATCAATCAGAGTTTATTTAATAGAGAAAGAAAAAGATATATACTCTACCCAGCAGGAAAAGGCAACAAATCTCAGAGACCTGAAAGAATGTGCCTACCAAGCTAAAGTGTACAATTGTTTTAGGATACTAAAAGCACACATCACAATGTCACAGAGATTAGAGATAGATTATGAATTGTTCCAATTGTCAAACTGACAAAATTGGATTTTATTCCATTAGTAACAGGTCATTCATTTATAGATCATGCCAACAAGGTCACATTATGAGAATTATTTCCCAAGAAAACCAGAAGGTCTGGAAGGTAGATTAGGAGGTAAGTGAGAAACAAACATGGAAAGTGGATTGAAGAAAGCAACATTTTGGGGGAAAAACAATTGCAGTGGTTAAACTGAAGCAGAAAAGGTGAATAGGGAAGGATTGTTGGCAATGCTATGGAGGTAGCAAAAGCATTGTCAGGTAATTGAATGTCAGGAATACAGATGGAGGAGAATGTTAGGATTGAGATATACAGTGTGTTCAGAGATGAAGCTTTTGGAAGGTGATTAGATTGTGGTGTTTCTGAATTACTTCCTTGTACTGAGATACAACACTCAGCAGTCACAAGTTAAAACAGGAAAGGTTTAAATTGGTTCACAGTTTGTCAAGTTTTAAGTCCATAGTTAGCTGGCTCCAAGGCATGATGGATGGAAGAGGCATGGTGGAGAGTCCGGGCAGAGAAGCATGGCAAAGTAGACTACAGCTCCTGACACGGTGATAAGAATGGAGAGGGAGAGTGTGAACACACCTGAGAGAGAGAGAACATGAGAGCAAAAGTGAGAGAAGAGAGGAGCGAGGTGGAAAGAAATAGAACCAGAATGTGCCCATAGAGATCAACCTCCTGCAACCAGGCTTCACTTCCCAAGTCACATTTAGTTATAAACACAGTCAGTTATGAACACATTTAGTTATGAGTGGGACATGAGTATCACATACTCATGATCCAAACAACTTCCAAAGTCCTACCTATGAGGACATGAGGTTTTGGAGAGGCATTTGGATATAAATTAAAACATGGAGACACTATGCTAATCAGTGGGTTAATTCACTGAGAATTCAGAGCTCAATGTGCTGTTAGGAGATGGAGTCTGGTCAGAAGAGGCAGGTCACTGAGAGCCTAATCTGGGAAGTTATATTTCCTTCCCAAGATTCTCCCTGGACTCTGAGCTTCTGATCACAAGGATACAATCTACTTTCCTCTAGGAACTCCTCCATTATGCCACTTCTGCCACAGAGCTGCCAGTCATAGTTAACCGACTGAAATGGCTATCCAAAATAAACCTCTGTTCCTTTAAATTCTGGGTGTTAGGCATTTTGTCTTTGCTTTGAAAAAGTGACTATGACATTTATGGGGACCACACAAGTAAGATCACTGCTGATTGTACCTGATCAGATGATTTAAAAGTGTTTGGAATCTGTTTTCAAGAGGAGTTTGAGAAGTCTGGAGATGCCAACTACCGAAGCCCTAAAGCACTGTGCACAGGGGTTGATGGACAGTGCTGGCCAGACTGTTTAGAAGATAAGAATGATTATAGACAGGTAAACAGTAAGAGCTAGTTGATGGATATTTTAGTTGGGAACAAGGATTCCATTTGTAGTTGGACTTGTGTGGTGCATTTTATACTCTGGTAAAATAATTGTTGATATTTTCCCCTGGAATTTCATGGAACATTGAGAATAAGGGCCTAAGACTAGTCAATCTGGCAGAAGAAAGTTCAAAGCAGCCCTGTGTTCAAGCTTTGGCACAGGTACTCCTGGTTCTTTTAACCAGATCTGTAGTGAAACTCAGAAGCAAAACCCGGGACCAAAAGGCATATGAACAGTTTCCTGTTTTACCTGGGAAAAAGTGCCTGCAAAGTTGACCTGAAGAACTGGTTGTTGAAAAAATTAGCATTATAAAGAAGCCTGTTACTTTGCATCAAGACAATAGGAATAATGAGTTGAAATCATCCAAGAATCTACTTCATACAGTCTCAAATTTGAAAAGCTGAAAAATTTTCATTTGAGAAGCAAGTTCCTTGCTCCCTGCTTCGGAAAGGACACCTAGAGAATTAGGTCCACAGAATTCACAGTGCTCAGTTATACAGACATGCACAGGCTACTGCAGTCATGCCTCAAGTGGGCCTGGCTACTGCTAAAACAAGTGGCAGAGCTTGGCATCATCCACATAGTACTGGATTTACAGTTATACACAATGCAAAAGTTTTGGGATCATAAAGGCTTCCACTCAGATTTCAGAGGAAGGATTGGATGCCAGGCAGTGTGCTCCTCCAGGGAATTGCATGAAGCTATAAAATCAAAAGCAAAAGTGTGGTGGAAACTCCAGAAAATTGGAGATGCCAGAAATATGGATCATCTGGTGAGTAAAACTACAGGCAGTGAACATATCTAGTCCAGGAGAGAGGTTACAAGACCTGCAAACAGCAATGTTGGAGAGAGACACCAAAACTCTTTAGAGCTCATATGTCATCAAGGCTTGCCCCAGATGCTAAACACAAAACCATTTGATGTAATGTTTGGTTTTATTCCTACTTTAACCTGACTTTTTTCTGTCTCCCTAATCTTCCATTTTGGAAAGGAGATGTTTACCCTGCACCACTGTATTTTGAAAGTGTTTCACATTATTTTTTTATTTTTGCAGGCATTCATAGCTGAGAGTTTGCCATGAGTCTCAGAATAGATTTTGGATTTGGACTTCTAAGCAAAGCAGAAACTGTTAAAACTTTGGTATCTTTTAGATATAGACTAAATGCTACTCACATAAGCAAAAGGACATGAGTATTTGGGGGGCCAGATGCAGAATGTTGTGGCTTAAATATAGAAAGTCCCCAAAAATTTTCAGAGGTGGCAGTTTTGGAAGCAGGTTAGATCATACTGACATTGTGCTAACCATGGATTAATCTACTAAAGAGTTCAAAGCTGACTGTAGTTTAAGTAGAATGGAACTGATTAAAGGAAATGGTTCACTAAGGATGTGACCTGGAAAGGTTTATCTCCCTCCCAAACCCTTTCTTTGCTCTGCTTCCTGGCTGCTGTGATGTGAGTAGCTTTCTTCTAGCGTGTTACTTCTGTTTTGGAGTCAGCCAACCATGGATGGAACCAACTAAAATTATGAATCAAATTTAACCTTTTTTTCCTTTAAATTGAAGGTATTGTTCCCTCAATAGAAAGAGACTAATACCAACTGATAGTAGTTCCTAGACTAGGGCAGTGAATAATCTTTTTAAATGGGAGGGAAGGTTGTGGTTGGAATTTTGTCATTGGAGGAATAAAAAAGATTCCAAGCCCTTTCATGGAGTTGTGTAGTTGTTTCCATCAGTGGCTTAAGTTATGTCATGAAAACATATATTAAAATGTTATTCTACTCCAGAAAATGATTGAGAACATGCTATCATATCAAAAATAGTAGTAAGTTTACAAGGTGGAGGTGGAGGAGAAAGGCTTATCTTTCAACAATAACTTCATGCAAAAATCAATATGATGGGACCTGAGATAGAACCAAAGTTTAGCTAGACCATTTACCAGAGAGAAGCACCATGCAACACCTGAACTAAACTGTAATAGACAGCCCTGGAATTGCACTGAGCAGGGCCATTGAGAAGATGTAAGTTCTTATTTTCTTCGACAGTAGGGATCTTGGAAGCATTTATCTGCTACAACACTTTTCTTTTGTAGGGCACCGAAGCAGACTACATGCTGTAACCGTGTAAGCGTACACCCTTACAATGGAACTGACAAGCCTGTTAGACTGGAGTGGATGAGGAGGGTGTTAACCCTGGCTCACTTCTCTCTGTGCAGGGGTTCCATGGAGTTCATTGTAAATATTTTAAATCACAAGAAGCGCACCTATTCATGCAAAAGAGTGAGTGCTTTAATTGAATTTTCTATGTAAATTGAACCACATAGAAATAAAATAATTGTTCACAGGACAGGTTGGTATTTCAAGAATCTGTGAATCATTAGTGTCAGATTATATAGAGTACTTGTTTAGAAATGTAAAGTCTGAGACCCCAGTTTAGCTCATGAATTAGAGTCTAGAGTTTCACAGCCATGGCCCGATTTCCATTTGGGATTGAATAATTCATTGTGAGCCTATCCATGTTATCTTGTGCTTTATACGATCTCCACCCACAAAATCACTGGAGCACAATCTCACAGACAGAGACAAAGGTCTGCTGTGGCAATCAAAATTATCTCCAGAAAAAAACAAATATTTTCTTTGGGGAAAAATTATCCCTGATTCAGAACAATTGATTTAAAGCATAAATTTGAGAATCTACATTCTTAAAAAATACTGCCTCTTTCACTACTATCATCCGTCATTAAGTAATTGTTGCATTTATTTTGAGAACAATAGATTTGAGAAAAATACACATTTTTTCTTTTTTGTTTGTTTTGTCTGTGTGTGTGTCTGTGTGTGTGTGTATTTGTTTTTACCTTTTGATGTTTGTTGAGTGGCCACTCAATGTCAGCAAACCTTGTTATGTTGGGAGGATGCTGCAGTGAACAAAAACAAAAATAATACTCCTGTCCTCATTGAGCTAATGCAAAGTAGGGAAAATTGGCAGTTACTTGAATTTTCTTAGTTTTCATGCCCTGAAGAAAAATAAAACAGAATAAAAACACTGAGAAACACCGAAGGTAATAAATACATGAACAAGCTTCTTCACTAACTTGAAAGTAGAGATACATGAGCAGAGACATGGATGAGCTTGTGTCAAGCTGACTTCAAGTGTTGTTCCAGATTCTGCAGAGGAGCAGAATTCTCAAGTGGTCAAAAACTGAAGATGCTGCTTTCTAGATGAATAACATCCATTCATGTTCATTCCTAAAAAATCTGAGTCAGGTACTATATTCTCTGGAGCAGAGTGATGTCAAAGACTGTCTCACCCACAGTCTTTGCCAGATTAATCACAGCCCTTTAATGAAGCACCAGAGGCTCCAGGTTCCCAGCCCAGAAAAACCATATCTGTCATTTTCAGAATCATCTTAACTTCCCTATGTTGGGGAGAGAAGTTGATGGCAATGGCCATGCAACGGGGGAAGTGTTTTCTAATATTAAACCAGGTCTGACTTGAGGAAATTTACATGACTAGGATCCAGAATTTAAAAGTCCATTCACCCTCAGGGCTAGGCAAGTAGTTCCTCCCTTTCCCTATTCTAGGTGCCTCAACTGACTTTTATTCATCTCAGCCCAGCAGTGTTTGAAACAGCAGTCCTAAGGAAAATATGGTCACATGGCATGTTCAGCTTATTTTAGCAACAAAGAACCACAAAGTTGTGTTCCATAAGAGAAGTCTAATATTAAAAAAAAAATACAAAATACTGGAAGGAAGGAGCACTAAAAACTGGATTCCATGAAAAGAGGACCAGGTCAGTCAGTTGCCTCTATTTTGATATGGAAAATGGTCGGTCTTCTGGATCCTATAAAATTTTCCAGAAGTAAAATGTCTTAACCTTCCTAACTAATGGCCTCCAATCTATCAAACATCATAGGGAGACTTCCTTCCTGGCTGCAGGGTGTATTCATACTGCAAACAGTCAACAAATGGTCACTCTTTCCTTTCCTTCTGTCTTTTCTAAACTTGAAAACAGGTGCCAATTTACTTCATGATCTTTTCCTAGATCAACCTAAATGGCACCCCTTAGCTTTCTCATCCCTCTGCTGTAAGTCCCTGATTTTATTCCATTTGAATGTCTCTTTACCCTTTTTTCTAAAACATTGAAAGATCTTATATTGAAATTATCATTATAACACCTCACAATAACTGATCCAATATAAATTACTACTAATTTAGAGACACTCAAAATAAGTCAGTTGTCCAAACATCTCAAATTACACACTGAATCAAAAAATCTTATGGGTGTTTCAATAATTGAGAGAATAGTATCTTTTACAAGGCTGTGTTTTGATTTTTATATCTAACAATCACTAGATGTGAGACCAGGAATTTAAATCTTAACCTGTCTCAAGTTTCCTTATTGGTAAAATGAGAATAAAAATAGTGTGCATCTCACAATACCATCAGGAGAATGAAGCAAGGTGATCAGATGATCCAGAAAAGGCATTTAGCATGAAGTCTGATATGTACTCAGTTCTGCACACATTTTGTCACAGATGCCTAAGAAAATGAAAACAATTTAGTCAGCTTTTTCATTGTTGTCATCAAATATCTGAGAAACTCAATTTATAAGAAGAAAATGTTCATTTTGGCACACAGTTGAAGGTGTTGCGTTCCACTGTCTTCTGGAGACACATCACAGTAGAAAAGAATTGCAAAGAAAAGCTGCTCAGCTCCTGCACCCAGGAAGCAGCTGAAAGGGGTGAGTCACAGAGGAAGAATGCAGGGGACAGATACAGCTCCCAAGGTCACACCTTGGCCCAGCCATACACACCCAAAAGTGTGTTTTGCTAATCTCCTATGCAGCTTTTTGAACTAATCAAGGTGAGGAATAAGATTAATCATCAAATTCTACACTTTGACAACTTCACCTTTCTTGGCCATCTTAATCTCCCAATGGCATTTTTATGTTTAGTATGATGTAACTATCCTGCTTAATACCCAGAACTCACTCATATCTTCCTCAAGGTCTCAACTGTCTTCTCATTGTTTTTTTAAAAAAAGCTCAAGGTCCAAGTCCAAAGTGTCCTCCAACACTCAAGCCAAGTCTTATCAGTGAGCCTTTGTAAACATCAAAAATGAAATTACATGCTCCCAAGATACAATGACATAGGGTAAACACTTTCCTTCCAAGAAGACAATAGTGGTAGAGAAAAAAGTAAAACCCAAGCAAGACCAAAACACGGCAGGGTGAATATTAAATTGTTTAGCTACATGTAGCATGCAGAGCATGTGGTAGTAAAACATTAGCTCTAAAGGGGTCTTGAAGTCTGGCACTGATAGTCTTGCTGGTTGCACTTGGGCTGCTTCCATTTGCTGTCTGAAGCTTTTTTCAACAATATTACATGTTTTTGGCATCTCTACCTTCCTCAGATTTTTCCTTCAGCTTCAGATTCTCTCATAGCTTTATACATTGCTCTTTAAAATAACCCTAACCTGTCAGCAGTATTCTGACCCTGTGACATTTTGTCTGGCTGCCCATGTCTTCCTATGGAATATGAGCAGATGCCTTCGTGACTCCACGGGTCTTGCATTCTTTTATGCCTGAAAAGCTGGTATCATATCCTGCACACCATTCCAGGTTTTACTATGGCTTCAAGCAGTAGCTGGGCCTCCTTAGATGATGCTTGCAATAGCCTTTGAGTCTTTGATGGCTTTAAGTATTGAAACACTCCCCTGGTTGACCCTGAGTGAGCAGAGTGCCCTGGGGTTCTCCTTGTAAGCCAAATTCCTTCAAATTTGCACTTGTCTACACTTCAGCTTGTGGTACACGGATTCTAACCTGTTTCTGAGATAACCTTGAGGTATCTTTCCTATTGTCTTAGTGTAAAGTACTGAGCCTCTTTTTAATGGTACTGATCTCTTTAAAAACAATACCTTCCTTGGTCTTGATTTTAATCATGAGTGCTTCTTTCCTGAACAAATTTAAGTTTATCAAATATTTCAGCTCTGCTTTTTTTTCTGGTTAAAAGTGATCAGCAGTACCAATACTACTGCCTGAGCATAGGGCTGCCATGAAATTTCCTCTGCCAGATCAATTATTCCTTCACCCTTAAACTTATCCTCTCACGAAATTTTAGAGCATGAGGAAAATGCAAGCTCTTGATTTTCCAGAGTGAAATATACATAGTCCAACTCCCAACAGAGTCTTTGTTCTCATCCGAAAGCTCATGAGCCAGGTCTTTATTTTCTGCCTTCCTATCAGCATTATGACCTTTTGAAACCCAGCCAGAAATGACCTTAATGTTCCTCTTACAAGTTCTAAAGCTTCTCTAAACTGCATCTCCAAGCCTTTCATCTCTTTCCACAAAACATGTCCAGAGGATTTTGAACTAGGTGGTCAGGTATAGTCATAGAGACATCCTAACTTATCAGGTATTAATTTTCTTTACTGTTCAATTTTTCCATCATTGTGATAAAATATCTAAGAAGGTCAATTTATGGGAGAAAATATTTATTTTGGCTCAACTTTGGAGATTTGAGCGCATAGTTGGCTAACTCCAAGACAGAAACATCATGGCTGAAGGATATGTGTTTGGCTTGTTGTAAACATTCCCTTGTTACGGCTTCTGTCTAGATGTCCCCCTAAAGCTTCAGGCTTGTCATAGGTGGCTGGATCTAGGGTATGTGATGCTGTGATTAAGTGTGTGATGCTGGGATTAAATGTGCCCCACTGTGGGTGTGTCAACACCAATCAATAGATTTATAGCCTGCATAGGATATAAAGAGACAGAAAGAAGCTTCTGGTGCTTCACTACTTCCTTGCTCTTTTGCTGCTTCCACCTTTTATCTGCATTGCAGTGCCATATGCTTTCTCCTCTGTGATGCTCTTCTGCTGTGCCAACATGCCTTGGAGGCAACTAATTATAGCCTGAAATCTCTACACACTGTGAACCAAAATAAACCTTTCTTTCCTTAACTTTGAGTAAGATATTTCGTCTCAGCAACAAGAAAAGTAACAAAGACACCCCCAAAGCCTCATGTGCTCATAAGTGGGGCTTTTGTGAGGTGGCTGGATCATGGGTGTGTGATGCTGGATTGGGGTGAGTGCCACTGGGATTATGGGTATATGGTAACTAAATTGATTCAGGACAGTTCTTCAGGTGGATAATGCAAGGCTTATCCAGGCTGTGGGTGGCACAAATGGATAGGCTTGAATTCTGAATAGAACATACAAGGAAAGATGAAAGGCTGGCTGCTTGCTGTTAGTGCCTCCTGCCTCCCCTGCAATGGACTGTTTCTCCTCTATCATGCCACCCTGTCTAGGAGCCATATGACTGTGGACTAGAAGTACTGTGAACTGTGAGCCCAAACAAAACTTTCCTCCTTTAACTATGGGTGTTAGATATTTTCTCTCAGCAGTGACAAAAGTATGTAACACAGTGTAATGGATTGATAACTGGTGGTCAATTTAAACACCAGCTGAACTGAATCAGCTTGGTACCTAGTGTAAATGGCCCACCTGAGAAAAGTTGTCAGCATAAAAAGGAGACTTGGAGAGGAAGAGAGTGTTGTGGGTTCTCCTAAGTGTTGTTGTTTGGAGCCATTGAGTCTCCTGCAGGAACCTGTCATGTTTGCTTCCCTGATAGGAACTCAGCTGTTATCATCAGAGGAGCTTGGGACCTTGTTGATGAGAATGGCTGCTGTTTATTTTCACAAAGCTCTGATCTTTATTTTAAACATCGCTTCCTGGCTCTAGATGGGAAGATGTCTGCTGTTTAATCTCCAGGAAAAGTTTGTCATGCTGGCTTCCTAATATGAACCTGACTTTTCTCATTGTTACAGCAGCTTGGGATCTCATTTTTGTTGAGGATGGCTGTGGTACTCCTGGGGGGAGCCCTGGTCCTTGAGTGTTGCTTCTTGGCTCCACTGCAGAACACTCAGCCTACTGGCACATATCCTTCACCCTGCAGGCGTAGACATTCTAGCTTCCACCACTGACCTTTGGGCCTTCCCAGTGCAGTTCTGTGGGATAGACATGCATGTGTCATTGTTGTGGGCTCTAAGTTTTCAGCTAAACTCATGCAGGTTATTGTCATGGGATACATATATTGTGGACAGATTTCCTGCACTTTCTTTGTATTTGGCTCCTTGGGTGACCACTATAAATTATTCTATATGTAATTTTTCTCTTTGCAACCACTGACTGCAACAGACAGTATGGCAAAGTAAAGTTACTCAATTCTTGGCATCCAGGAAGCAGAGAACAGGACAATTTGGAAAGAAAGGAGCCAAGGAAAAAACACAGCCCCAGAGATCACATCTCCATGGTCCATGCAGATACACACAGAAGTGTATTTTCCTAGTCTCCTATGTGTCCTTTAAGTGAATTGAGTTGACAATCAAGATTAACCATCATAAATATGCTATAAGTGAGGCCAGAGTTGTTATTCTTTAATAGAGTTATGGGACGTTTCCATTTACATTTTATGCATAATGTTGGTAACTTTCATTTGTTAGGGGAATGGCAACTTTTCTTGGAAAGAAGCGTGTTGGTAGCCATTTGCAGGTCAGTTTTCCTTCCTCCTATTTGAGGTGGAGGAAAATGGCGTGACATAGGTCAATACAATCCAGCATTCTGCAGGATTGATTTTATTCCTTTGTTTCTTTTTGTCTAATAAATAATTAAGTGGAAAGGCAAGTGGAAAGAAGAAAATATATGTGAATGGAAGGGCTCTTTCTCTTCCTCGACATAATTGTTACCTGTTTGTACGGTTCCTAAATGCTACCCAATATTGGCTTCATAAATTGGCACAATAAGCTGATCCCTTCCCTGGGACAAGATAGGCCCCTCCTCCATGTTGAGAACATCAATAAATGAAGAAATTGTGCACCCAGATTATGTAAACAAAACCACAAAACCACTGGGCACTGAATATTCTGAAATTAGTAGAGCGTATTTCTTGTACTCCAGACTGTACAGAATAATGAAAGAAAGAGAAAATCATTAACTTGCAGTGAACGACCTTGCCTATGGCCATTAAACACAACTAAATAAAAGATCCTGGACCAAGTTTGTGTAGTACAGTGCAACTGCCCCACCACCAGGCCACGGCAGCTCAATTCTCATATAAGGTGGGCTTTTTATTTTCGTTATTTTAGTCCCTAAGTTTATCTTCCCTAAACACAATCAAGTAGGGAAAAGCCTTGGAAATTGTCTCATTTAGAAGAAAGAAAGCAAATGGATGCAGACTTGAGAAGTCTGTGGCCTGGATTGGAGGACTAGACAATGAATCAATGTGTTTCCTCATGTTTTTGGGATTTATTCAACTGCCAAACTAACTGAAGGTGATGAGTGGGGTTTTATTTTTTTTTAATTTATTGTGTGCCTAAAACAGTTATAAGTCATTCAGGAGGAATTGTCATGATGCATTTTTTGTTAATGATCTTTAAAAGCACACATATATGAATTATTAGCATAAAAATAATTGCATTGAGCATTTATTTTGTTCATATGCAACCAATCAACTATTTATCCAATGCCTAAAGTGCTTTGCAGGAGTTTTTATGGAAGCTGCAAGGTCAGATAATTCATAATCCTGGATATTAGGCAATTTAAAAAACTGTTAGGAAGATATAAAATATATTCATATAAAGAAAAATTACAATGCACCATTTGCAGTAAATCAAATTAGTTACTATAGAACAAGAGGAAAAACTGGATGGTCAGTGATGACTTCAACAGAATATAGGACATAAAATTAACTGTAGACGATTTTTGGAGATTCTATGTGTCAGTGATGGCAAATTTTTTAGAGACTGAGTACCCAAACTGCAACCCCCAAACCTACTTATTTATTGCAAAGTGCTAACCTTAAATTTAACCTGAATGCTCAATTGCTAGTGTGATGCTGGGTAACTTGCCTCATGTGCCAAGAGGGAGGGCTCTGGATGCCACAGGTGTCAGTACCACCATCTGTGCTTGAAAGGAAGACACATCCATTGGTGAAAAGGCATAGTTAGAGGAGGTACAGACAGTGTCCTAGGATAAATGTGGGACAAAATGTCTATTTTGAGCAGTATATAATACTGGACTGGGAATATATGTTGAAGAAATGAGTGAGTGTGAGATAGAGATATTGCAGATAATAGTACCCTTTCCTGCCAGCTTTGTGATCTATGGAGAAACACTAACAGCATTTGCCCACAGTCATAGAATGATAAGCATGTTCAAGAAAACTGATCAATCCCAAGGAAATGAGAGCTTCTCATGGTGATAATGTAACTAAACAAATACAAATTAGCCATAAATTTTACAAATAAGATTGTCAGATTATAGAACCTGATGGAACTGTTTTAGAAATAAGGAGGACTAGGGAAGAGGAAGGAAGTATGTTGCAACCTGAGTTTCAAGATTAGAAGATGAAAAGTATGGTCAAAGGAGGTACAGGAAGACCATCACACTGAGTGCTATGGTTTGGTCTGGACATCTCCCCAAAGCCTCAGGCAGTCATGGAGGCAGGCTTCGAGAGTTTGTGAATGACTCATGGTCCAATGCTGGGATTATGGGTGTGAGTGTTACACCCAAGAGGGTGTTGCTCACATACAACACAAGGGAAAGAGTCTTCTCTCTGTGCTCCTCCCCTTTTGCTCTTGCTACTTGTGCTGTTTTCCACCATGATGAACTGTTGCTCCTCTGCCATGTGCTCCTTTGTCTTGGAGTCAGCTGATTCTGGACTGAAACCTTCACAAACTATGAGATACATAAACCTTTCCTTTCTTAACTTTGGGTGTCAGGTATTTTGTCTCAGTGACAAGGGAAGAGTAACCAAGACACTGAGTGAAATATATTTCAGCATCAAATATGATATTCAGCTCTTAAAATACTGACTTTCCAGTAATGGAATGTAAGATGGCACACTTAAGCAGATACATTGGGATTCAAAACCAAATATGTAATTTTGATGTCATTTATAAAGTGACTGAGAAAAACATGAAAATAGTTAAAATATAAGAGAAAAAAACTGTCAGAAATAAGCTAAGGATAAAACTTCAAAATATTGCTATATTTGAAAGCAAAGGAAAATTAAAAAAAAGTAAGTCAGAAAATTGAAGAAAGGAAAAGAATTAGGATGAAAGGGAAAAATCACTAAAGAAGATTTAAGAATGTCAAGTGCTACATGAAGAAAAGAAAAAATTTTCTCTTGCAAAGTACTATGGGCATGTTTCATACATTTGCTGATCTAGTGAAATAAGAAGTAAAGTGAGAAGGCCTATGAATTACATGTGAATAAAAGTATCAGTTAATATAATCATGTATACATCTTAACAGGAAGAAGAAAGGCAATGCTTTCCACTAATGACAGAGGTCCTGTAACTTTTCTATGCTTTGCATAAGGCAAGAGTGAGGCAGAGTTGCAGCAGGAACTGAAATAGAGCAGAGGAAAAGATAACAATTTCTTTTATGCAATGGGTTTTTATTCTACCAGTGTCTCTTTAAAAATAAAAATGAATGAATAAATGTCTATTTAAATTGATCTTCTGTTGGACTGTGCTATTGGTCTGACATATAAATTAGTGCTTCTTAGATTTAACTCTCCCTCTGGGATAAGACTGAGAAACAACAATAATATTTTATGGAGAGTGTCAAACAGCTTGCCTTACAGCAATTCTTTTTGTTGTATCTTTTTTTAAAATGGATAATGGCGATGACTTTAATAAAAAAAATGCTCTTATGTATTTTGGGATATGATAAAACAAATGTCCTTATTCACATTTTATTAAGGATATGTAAGGTCTCTATCTTATATAAAACAATCTTAAGTTAAATTTTTTTCACTCAGCTTAAAACCTGCCCTTTACTAATTTTTTTTAACTTTGAGAATTTCATCTCATCACTCTAAGCCATTTTCCTACTCTACAAAATGGGACGTTAATGTTCACTATTATTACTCACAGAATGAAGCAAAGACCAAATGAAATAGTACAAATGAAAATGGTTGGTTAACTATGAATGTAGACATTGCTATTAATTCTTTCTGGGTAGATATTTCATAGGAGCAAAAAGTAAATCTTTGCTATTCCTGTGCAACTAGAGTGTCTACCACAGTGCCTAACATTAAGTGTGAAGACAATAAATATCTACTGAATTTATTTCCACAGAAATATAATCATAAAGGTAATTGCATGTGAAAGTATCAAAATACATGCTAAATAAAAATATTATGAACTAAGGTCAGATTCAATACTTGCAAGAGTCCTGAGCCATTCCCAGAAGCATGATACTTATAAATGTGCCTACATCCAGCCTGTACACTAAAAAGAAATGCCACTGTTTCTAGAAGACCTTTCAGTTGATGTCTAACAGCATTTCTAACCATTCAAACTATGGATTGTTTATTAGAAAAATCTGTAAAATAATAGCCAGAGAAACTTTTAACACTCACAAAATAAGCTTCATAAAACTTCAACAAAAGGGAGGAAATAAGGGGCAGAAAATGGATTAAAAGTCAGCATCCCCAGCAATACGAAATGAAAGAATTACAAAATAAAATGTTCATAGAAATGTCCATGTTTTCCTTGGAATTCATGGATATTATTATTAAAATACCAGAGCTTGTTGAAATTAATTTAACCCTAGAATAAAATCAATACACTATAGGCTTAATTATTTCACTAGGGCTTTTAACAAGTAAAACAGCTGTGGCAGCCAGAAGGGAAATAGGAGAAAGGGCTGTCTGTCTAATAAATGAAACAATGCAAAACACAGCAATGCAGTGGAGGAAAGTTTTTCTTCCTTCCCACACTCCCAAACTTCTTCAAACAAAACTCCTAGTTGCTATTTGTGGAAGCTTACATCTTAACAAGGGTCTCAACTGACTATCAAATAATACTTTTTACATTATTACCTGACACTGTGGTCTGAAAATTTGTTTCCCTCTAAAATTCATTTGTTGAAACCTAATCATCAATATGATAATATACAGAGACAGGACCTTTGAGACACGATTAGATCGTGAAGGTTCTGATCTAAACCTGTTAGAACACATGATTAATGTTCTGATAGCAGAGGTTCCAGAAAGCTGCCCTGTCCCTTCCACCATGAGGGCACAGTGTAAAGACACTGTCTATAAACTAGCGAGGTGTCCCAGAGCAGATCTGGAACTACTGGACCTTAATCTTTCATTTACAATCTCCAGAGCCGTGAAAAAATATTTGTTGTTTATAAGCAACCTAGCTAATGTTATATTTGTTAACCCAGCCCAAATAGGCTAAGACGCCAACTGCTAGATTTTTTATCTTCATTTACCCAAGGAATTAGCATTTGAAATGAACATGTATTTTGGAAATTGAAATGGTAACAAGATGGACAGTTAAACTAACATAGAAGGCATAACTATAGATCTGGTAGACAGGTTGACCCCAACTATGGTTCATACCTAGATGTTATCCAAAAATGTCTTGTGCTCAGGCTTTTGGAAGATGACTTTATGCCAATGCTATACTCATCAATGGATCTATTCAGTTTAAGTATGGAGAGATTTTTGCCATCCTGGTCCAAGGGAGTCAGGCTATTGTTCATGCTAGTGACAGACTACGGCATCATCCACATGTTAATGGGTTTTAGGCATGAAGAATGCAAATGTTGTGGGATCATGGATGCTTCTACCTAGATTTCAAAGGCCTTGGAGTCCAAACAGTGTGCCCCTCTGATGGCAATGTGTAAAGTTGTGAGACTGAAGCTCATAGTTCAGTGGACATCCTGGGAAGTTGAAGATAACAGGAATATGATTTGTCTGCTGAGGAAAGTAACAGGTAATAAAAGGATGCAACTTACAGCAAAAGGCCAAATGAGCTGTGACCACCAAGGCTGCAAAGACTAGGCTGATCTGTCTCTTGGGAGCTCACATATTGCAACAGTCAGCCCTGGGTACTAGACATGGAGCTATGAGACTGAATATTTTTTCTTGCTAGTTTTCAGTCCTTGCTTTGGTCTGATTCCTTTCTATTCCTCTGTTTCTCCCTTTTGGAATGGTAATGTTTACTGTGGGACACTGTAGTTTGGAAATATTTGACCAGCATTTTAATTTTGTAGAGGCTCACAGCTAAGAATTCATCTTAACTCTCAAAGGAAACTTTGGGTCATCCTGAAGAGCAGGAGAGCTTCTGACAGGTCATTAGTATATTCCTAGTGTAGTAACATCCAGTTAACGTTTACAGCTTGGGATTATGGCTTGGCACATAGGATACTCAGGGAATTGTTGTGGGAAATTCACGAGTTTATTGTCCCAAAGGTACCCAGACATTCTCCCAATGTAAAGGAGAGGAAGGCTGACTGAGGGCTGCAGGAAGACGGCCTCCATTTGTAGTCCTAAAGATGGCTGACTTTTTGGTTTTGCTTTGTTTGTTCATTCTCACAGGAGACTAGAGCTTTGAACTAAGAAGCCTCTGAACAGCGTTTTTGCCTCTCTTCTCAGGCCAGGCTATTACTTGCTCTCAGAAAGCAAGTGGACCAAATGAGAGGTAAACCATTGTTCATAACTGTGTTACATGCATCATTAGATTCTGTTGTCTCAGGACATGGACCATAAAGAAGAAAAAGAGGAGCTTATTTCTCCCCCTAACATCACACAGAATTATACAGGGTCTGTTTATAACAATAAATCATAAATAAAATTATATTTTATTATTCTAGCAATTTCATATGGATTTGAAGCACATGGCCTTTATTTTAGAGGGAAAACTTTACAATGTAAATTGAAAAGATACTTCTTGGGAGTTTTATAAGATGTTGTATTCCATAATATTTCAATGCTATTACATGCACCAGAGACCATTTCAGCATTAAGCACACATTTTAAACCAAGATTTGAGATAAAGAAGGGGAGGTGATAGTAGATCTAAATAAGTTCACAGGCCAGAGAACATATAACATGGTATAAACAGACATTCATTTTAGTTCATGAGGTATTCAAAACCTCCAGATTCTACTCTTGGTTTCACACTGAGCTTTTTCACTAACAAAACTGTAATAGATACATTACAAATTATTTTCAGTAATTCTTTTTCTCACAGATTTATCTGTTTTGTTGATTTGTTGCATTTTGAATTATGATTCAATCCCAGAAAAGTTACTTTTTTCTCCCCTTGCAAGTTCTGTCTCCTTGTTTATTCATAAGCCTCCCCTGCAGCTTGCTTCCAGAAATTGAATTTTATAATGAGAAATGTTGCAAGACTGGCTTTTTTCTCATAATCTGAAAGTAGTAAGAAAATTAAATATCTTTGCCTACTACTACTGCAAGGAAGAGGAAGAAGGAGAGAGAGAGAGACAGAGAGAGAGAGAGAGAGAGAAACATTTCTTAGCAAACATTCCTATCACTTATTCTGTTGTCCTACAGCAAGATACATGTCAAATATAGGCCAAGTTAGACAAGCAACCTCTAAGGAAGATAAGGATTCTTCTAGAATTGGGTACTAATGATTCATTGTCTGACTTTTTGTTTTACTTTTCTCACAGAATTTGTTGTAAATCACTGGCAAGGCATGGAACTATGAGGTAGTATATTGCCTTTAAGAAATGTAGTATGATAGTAATGCCAAATACATGACAGATTTAAAGAAGCTTTGGAGAACTCAAAAGTTTGAAGAAGCTACTCTTTCTAAACACTGTCAAGATGAAGAACTTTCTAATATGTTTCAACCCAGCCAGGCAAAGGAAGAACACATATCCTTTTACAAAGACCTCATGATTTTCCCTGCTTCTAAAATACAATAGATAATACTTGAGTCACCACTAGGAAGATAAATTCAGTTTCTTTCTTCAGGAATGTGGGTGAGAAGCAGGTGGGGATGAGAAGAAAGAGGGAAACAGTCTGGAGGAAGTGTAGCAACTATAATTAATAGCATTTATTTATTCAGTATTAATTTTTCTACTCTTTCTTTCTAGGCAATTGAATTAGATTGCATCCTGAGAAGACTAGACAGGAAATTGCTATGGGTT